>CAXITT010001138.1:126915-153715 GCA_964033795.1 Lymnaea stagnalis | reverse complement strand
TGGTAACACTGGGACTCACTGTATGGAACAATATATTCTCAGAATTGTACTTACACATCTCAAACTTACAATTCTACAATAAAGAATCAAACTATTACAATATAGTCTCAGTATATTACTTAAACATCTCAAACTAGTAAAGTTTAGTCTCAGTATAGTACTTAAACATCTGTATGACATCTGTAAACTATTACAATATAGTCTCATTATAGTACTTAAACATCTCAACATAATACAATACAATCTAGAATATTATTTAATCATCTCAAACTGTACATAATTTTTTTTTAAAAGTAACGAATTAAACATACAGTATAATGTACCAACAACTCTTCTCATCGCATAAGAAATACGGTCACTTCTCAAAGTCATTTAATGACGTCCATATATGTCCAACCGTTGCATCATTGAAAATACAAGTTAGCTGGTAACTTGCCACATGGATGGACAAAGATGTGTTTGGGGAGGGGGGCGTAATTCGAGGACGCCTTCTAAAGTCAGCCGAATAAAAGTGGAAGTAGAGTTTGGACAGGAGGCTGACACAACGCATATGATAAAGACACAAAGCAAGTGTCCATATTTGTGTAATCCTGAAAATAGTTTTGAATCATTTTGTTCGTAATCATAATTTGGGAAAATAAGATTCCCCATGACCTAGATTTGTTTATACATTGTATACATGTTGTATGGTTTATGACTTGTTCCATTAAGTTTCACTGCATCAGTCCACATTAGGTGCGGATAAAACAAGTAGCACGTACTGCCTACCGCAAATGAAATGATGAAATGCATTTTGCGTTTATTACACAATTACACATTTTAAAATGATCTTTAATTTTGATGAGAAAATAAGTTCATTTCTGATACATCGGGTTGACCGCAACATTTAATTTTGACTCTTATTTGGGACAACTGCTACTATACTACACTCCTTGCAGTTACTTGATTGTTACTGATTAACTTTGACTTTGACTTTTACACATTTAATCATTCATTTCGATTATTTGTTCAATATTTATTGATATCAAATCACAGTCATTGTTTTTTCATGATGCAAAATTTCGTTTTACTTGATGACAGACATTTTAATAAAAAGAACATAACTATAAAACAGAACAAAACAAAAAACCTTTTACATTGTACTAAATCGTGTCAATGAAATGTCCCCAAAACTTACGAGTTGTTTCAGTCACTGGACTCAAAACGCTTTTCTTTTTCATACTTCCAAGTTGTTACAGAGAGCTTGTTTACATCATATTTGCTCGTGCGTGCCATCTGATTGACCCCGCATGAGACGCTGTGTTCACAAAGGGGTGTGGCTTAGGCCTTTGAAGTAACTTGTTGACGCCGCCAACGAATAAAAATAATTAATCTGTTCCAAATAGTATTCGGTAGAATGATTGGGATTTTTCTCGAAATGTCTCGAAGGCAGGGCTTGGGCGTCGGTAGACCCACCTATATAAGGGATTGACAGGCACGGACGAGGGACGGAGATTTCCGATAGATTTTCTTATCATTACGAGGCGTGTTTTATTCTTTGTGTATTTGTGTGCTCCTACTTATATGTGTTTATTTCGCATTATTTATTGGCATCATTATTTCTAATTGTATTAACTGTGTACCGGTACGACATCTGCCATACTGTAAGTTGAAGATTGTAATTTTATTTTATTTTATTTTGTAATTATCTTAAGACTTAATAAATCTTAATTAATTGTAACTAGAAACTGTTTTGGGTCGTATCATTATTTCTAATTGTATTAACTGTGTACCGGTACGACATCTGCCATACTGTAAGTTGAAGATTGTAATTTTATTTTATTTTATTTTGTAATTATCTTAAGACTTAATAAATCTTAATTAATTGTAATTGTGCTCCTACTTATATGTGTTTATTTCGCATTATTTATTGGCATCATTATTTCTAATTGTATTAACTGTGTACCGGTACGACATCTGCCATACTGTAAGTTGAAGATTGTAATTTTATTTTATTTTATTTTGTAATTATCTTAAGACTTAATAAATCTTAATTAATTGTAACTAGAAACTGTTTTGGGTCGTATCATTATTTCTAATTGTATTAACTGTGTACCGGTACGACATCTGCCATACTGTAAGTTGAAGATTGTAATTTTATTTTATTTTATTTTGTAATTATCTTAAGACTTAATAAATCTTAATTAATTGTAACTAGAAACTGTTTTGGGTCGTATCTTTAATATTGTTGATTATATGGTATCGTCCTTTGTTAGGCACTGTTTACAACGAGCCAATTAAAATTAAAATAGGAGATTAATTTCTCCCAATACAAGTCAGTGCGTAACACAAATAATAACAAAAAGTGTTTCTTTATTTTTTTTTAAACAAGCTTAAATATAAAGGATAACTATTTCATAAATATGTTTTTAAGGGATCTAAATCCTATAATGTATATCTTTCATATAGATATATTTAATGCTTTATTAAATACACTTATTGTAAATTAATTGATGTGACAAAGTTTTCTTAGAAACATTTTAATAAAAAAATAACACAATTTTGAAATTATATGGCATTTTTGTATATTACCAACACAATTAATAACCCACACAGTTGATAACCAACACAGTTGATAACACACACAGTTGATAATCCACATATTTGATAACCTACACCTTTGATAATCCACTCAGTTGATAACCCACACAGTTGATAACCCACACAGTTTATAACCCACTCAGTTGATATCCCACACAGTTGATAACCCACACATTTGATAACCCACACAGTTGATAACTCACACAGTTGATAATACACTCAGTTGATAATCCACAAAGTTGATAACCCACACAGTTGATAATCCACTCAGTTGATAACCCACACAGTTCATAATCCACTCAGTTGATAATACACACAGTTGATAACCCACACAGTTGATAACCCACACAGTTGATAACCCACACAGTTGATAATCCACTCAGTTGATAACCCACACAGTTGATAACCGACACAGTTGATAACCCACACAGTTGATAATTGACACAGTTGATAATCCACATAGTTGATAACCCACACAGTTGATAACACACACAGTTGATAAGCTACTAAATTTATAACCCACACAATTGATAATACACACAGTTGATGAAAAACATAGTTGATAATCCATCTTAGTTGATAACCTACACAAGTGATAACCCACACAGGAGACGACCAACACAGTTGACGACCTATTTTAGTTGATAACCACACATTGATATCCCACACAATTGATAACCCACACAGTTGATAACCAACACAATAGATAATCCACACAGTTGATAACCCACACAGATGATAACCCCCACAGTTAATTTTTTACAGCGAAACGCCATCATATCAATTTAATATTAACATCTATGCGTCATTTAAATGTATCTTTCATCGCACAATATAATGTGAACACAAATTGCACATGTTGGATACCTCGTCATTTTAGACAGTGTTAAGAACGTTGTCAAACTTGTTGAGTTGCTAGAATAAAAAATAAATACAAATACTTTACATTTTTCAGCCAAGCACGATGTTTATCATCAAATTATGTAAGCCTCTAACTTTAGACGACCAGAATTTCGGCGTGGGCTTCGGTTTCGGTGACGAAAGTTGACATTTGATCAGTTCCGTGTAAAACAGAAATGTAAACTTTCGGTTTAATTTGGGATTCGGCCGAAAGTGATTGAGACTTCTGACCATCTTTTTGAAAGCGACTTAGTTTTGCGGACATCAACCAGTAGTCAGAATGTCTGTCTGTCTCTAGGCGGACATCAACCAGTAGTCAGAATGTCTGTCTGTCTCTAGGCGGACATCAACCAGTAGTCAGAATGTCTGTCTGTCTCTAGGCGGACATCAACCAGTAGTCAGAATGTCTGTCTGTCTCTAGGCGGACATCAACCAGTAGTCAGAATGTCTGTCTGTCTCTAGGAGGGCAAGCCGATCTTCATTTTTTGCGGGATGTCGTGCTGTCATCGAATATTAAATGCTCAATACTCTGTGAAAAGTGCTTCATTACTTGTAAAATATTTACAAAATATTAAATTTCAATTAGTCCTAGAGACATGTCAACAGTTTTACGGGAACAACAAAAATACGAATGGAATGGTAATAGATTTCTTATACATACATCAAGACGTATTTTAGCAAACACCGAGGCCGTCAACATAACCGGTTTCTTTTGTATAGCTAAATTAAATAAGAGGGAGTGGAATAATATTACGCTATGTGTAAAGTAGGCATTTGTTGTTAATACGCGAATATAAGGCTGTAAAGTGTGTAGACCACGTATGCCAGTCATGAGTGGAAGCTCAACAGCGTCTTTTAAAGATGTATGCGTCCTATTTGTCTCATTCGATGGTAGTACAAGGTACCCACAAAGAGATCATGGCATGTGCAAAAATGTGTGGCATATTTTCCGCTCTTAGCAAGAGGCACCTTCACTGGTGTTGCAATTTAAGGAGAATGGAGGAAGGCCGTATTCCAAAAGATTTTCGGAATGAAGAGATAACGAGACTTATTGGACGGCCTCCACTTAAAGACGTTTACAAAACGAGCCTGATGGAGGTCAACATAGACGGCCGGAAGTGGGATATCATCACTGATCAATGTTTTAGCTGGCAAACAGAAGTGTAGGATAAGTAAAAAAAGGAAAGAGATGCATGACACAAAACCTTTGCCACAAAAAAGAACAAGAGGAAGGTCAAATAGATCCAGGAATCAAGGATGAATTGTGAGAAATGCAACCTGGGCTGCGATTCCAGGACGGGACTATTAACCCAGAGTAACTGGTGCCCTTAACGTTTTACAGTTAGTGATCTGTAAAAAAAAAATATCGCTACACTCGCTCTATTTGATGATACAAGTTCATGCAGCTGATCATTCCATACCAGTGAATTATGACTCTGTAGTTTATTGCTATAGTGGTGGATGACTCTCGTATGAGTTATCACCTGGTCGTGCCTAGATGCTTTAATTAACTTACTTCCCCATCTTTAAATTGAAATAAATTATTAACATAATTAATTTACAAAATGGCCAGCGAGTGTCTGGCTTGTAGTCTCGTGCTAAACAAATATACTTAATGACAAAACACAATAAACATACTAATCAATAGCTAAAAGACACGATTGACATGATTAAAATAATATCATATAAAGGCTAATTATATCATTAATCTTGAGTGTTGAAATGTGTGAAAGTAAAACAATCGAATTCCATGTCCCACAACTCACTAGGTAAATAAGCAGCGCTATGTGAGCAAGCCAAAGATGTGAATTTAAATAAAAGTAAAATTAATTGATATTCTTTTAAAAATACATGAAATAAATGAGCCGCAAAACTTCAGAGTTTAATTACTGCCCCCAATAACGGTTGTATGCTCACATATTATAAAAAAATTTAAAATAAATATAAATCTTTCAAATTAAAATAAATATGCTGATTTTATTTTTTTTCAGGGGAAATAATGAAATAATATATTTGTTTCTTATTTTGTTAGTTAGAAAATAGATTTTATGGAAAATGTTTCTTTAAAACATTTGTAAAAAAATAATATTTATCTCTAAGATTATAAAAATGTAATATTGCTTATTTTAAAAAGGGGCAATGTTTTATTTTAACCTCTTTTTTGCTTTCTGGAAACTTGAAATTTAATATCTTAAAATTAATATATGTCTTTTCTAAAATGTTCAGATTGTTCCATGACAATGTCCGATAAAAGGACAGCTCTCGAAATCGATCCTTACGTGTAGGGAAGCAAGTCCAAATCATTCAAGTCTTCATATCTCACTTCCCTCCCACCACCACCAATCCCACATATGTCATAATGCAAACTCTCCTTGACTCACTCTCTCTTACCTCCCTCCCTCACCCCCTTTTTTCCTGATCCAATCTCTCCCGCCAACCCTTACCCCACCTATATGTATCATTAAGATCGATCGGTCTCATTCCTATCAATCACGTTTTCTAATTACATAATGTGTTAGGGTTTCAGGGGTCAAATTAATTTTCAATTATAAAATTCATTATATTTATCAATGAAATACATAAGAGTCTTAATCAGGGTTCTATGTAAGGGTTTTTGGTGACTTCAATAAACCACATTACTACATGACCAGATTTAAAGCAATTTTTGTTTATGATCAGACTGCAGTTATTTGAATCAATGATGCTTCTTGATAAAGACTTGATGAGATGTTTCAACCAGATCTTTTACTAACCCTCTTATTCGGCATCCTTCCGTCTCGTGAGACGATGGTGCATCACCGTTGGGTTGGGTTGCATTTTCTCGAGTGGCTGTGCAGTCCTATCCTTGAGTGACAGTCTTTACCACAGTTTTTACACACGAGTTCCGTGCTTCCAAATATCCGTTAGGACGCGTCTCAATACGACCAGCGAGGCCCTAATTCGAATGTAAAGAGCTGCGCAATGTGGCTTACGTGAGGTATCTACTAAAACTTTTTGTTTACGTTGCATCCTTACAAGTAAGGAACGAATTCCGGGACAATCCCGTTTTATAAATTGTAGATAATTTTATCATTCTGTTTATGCTTTTTAAATTTGTATTTAAATTTATTTTATTGTACAAATTTGTTAGTTTACAAAAGTATTCTTAAGAACAAAGTAAAGGAAAATCAAATATTATTTTTGTAGTTTTGTATTCATTTTTTTAAATCTAATATTAATTGAAAGAAATATCTCGTCACAAATATTTTTAAAACAAACTTATTTCACTAATTTTTTTTATATATGCAACATATTTTTATTTGTATAATTCTCTCCCTTGACACACAAATTAATTATACATTACCTTCACTCAATTCTTTTAACTTGTATAATAAAACTAATTTCATTTAAAGCTGTAATCGGGAATTTCATTTCATGAAATCAGTTCCTATATATATATGTCCTTCATCTTCATCTTAAAGAAACAGGAGACACTTATTTTTGGGGCTGGGGAGGGGACAGAAAAACTTGATAGAATGTGACGTCATCGGTATGGCGTCTACGAACTATGTTTCATCTGGATCTTTTTATTGGAAGTCAGTCAATAAGCCGGTCGAGTCTACGAAGCTGGATCGTTTTATGGGAAGTCAGTCAATTAGCCGGTCGAATAAGTTGCCAGTTGGAGACACACGAACAAAAGACGAATTAACCTCCATGATTAAAAAGGCTAGCTTGACTTGGCATTATCTTTCATCCGTCTAAACCTTTATAATATTATATTCTACAATGGGAAAATATAAATCTTCTGACACGTGTTTGATGATCACGTTTTACTATTCTAATGAATGAGACTATAGCCAAATGTTTGTGTTTGTTTCATTAGACATAAAGTGTACATAAAATGTTCAATGTGTTCCATTTTTTTAGACAAACATCATCACCATAAATGGCACAAAAGCAATGGAAGGCTCCTACCTACACTATCAAATGCTTTACACTTTTCTAAGCCATTCCTTTTGTTAGTTCCACGCGTATATCCTCATCTGATTTAACTTCAAATCACCATTCTGTTTCCTGAACTTCTGATTAACCATCCGCCACTTGTTTTCTTTCTGTATAATATGTACTCGTACTCTGACCATGTTTAAATGGGTTCTGTTGAGAGCATCGCATGCGTCTGTGAGTTTCCGCAAAGTTTGAAAAAGATGTAGGCTAATATAGAACATATAAAAGCTAAAATAGATCAGATATATGCTAATATAGAACAGATATAGGCTAATATAGAGCATATAAAAGCTAAAATAGAACATATTTAGGTTTTAATTAAAATAGAATTAGGCTAATATAGAACACTTATTGGTTAACATGGAAAAGAATTAGGCTATACTAAGAAATTAATCCCAACTACCGTAAATTACTTTTAAAAAATAAATATGTGTAAACATATTAATGTCCAAAGAAACAATAAATAATGATAAATGTCACAATAGGAGATTGGTACATTTGAGAAATGTGATTTTCTATATATATTTTCAAGTGCATCAAAGTTAACGTTGTATAGCATTTCAAATACCCTGGTATAGGTTCATACTAATTTTGGAAGCATATTTTTTAATTTATTTAAAATATCAAAAAAGGAAATCAAGGAATTATTTTGATTTCCCTCTATTCGAATTCGCCTGTTACATTACGGCTTTAGGATACAATCACTCTTCGAACTTTGTTCAAAGAGTTTTAAAAAAAAATAAAATATACATGATTCGGACCAAATGGTTTCCGAACTTTTCACTAACAATGCAGATCTTTTCTCATCATTTAAGATGTCCAATATAAAAAGAACATACATTAATTAGGATGTGGGATCGAACCCGTGACATTATCGCCATGACGCTGACAAATGGGAGGCAATCAGTTCTTATCCTTGTTTGCTAATTATTTTATTTTTTTTTATTTTGAGTTATTGCCGTTATGATAAGAAATAGTAAATATGTTTACATTTCCAACACCATTGAGTTCTGAGATTTTTTTTCCCTCTATGTAATACGACCCTAAACAAGAAAAATAAAAACAAATAAAGGAAACTAAAAATTACTAGGTTAAAATTTGAAAAAAAAAACAGTTGAACACCATTTTAAATGTCTGTAAGATTAACGGATTTCGATGCTAAGGTATCCACAATTTAAAACGTTTATCAAACCGCCTCCTTGTTGCTGAACTATTATTTATCTTAAAATTGGTTTTAAAAACCTTCTTATATACAAAGACGAATCTAATACTCAATTGTTACGTCTGTAATAGTATTTTTTTTATTTATTTTGTCCTAATAGTCTTAATCTCATACAAATTCCTATACCTATAAACTTTATTTATGGTAAATGGAAAAATAAATTAAACTCGATTAATATAGTATACAACATTTATTAAATCTCTACTAATTCTTCACTCAATCAATATAGGTCTACACATTCATTAAATAATTCTTATTATTAAGTATTTCAATAAAGTATAATATATTCATTATATAAACTTTAATTTCTTTACTCAATAAACATAGTATTATACATTTATTAAGTCACGGGTGCACTATGTCTAAGGACATGTATAGTTATAATGATAAATTGATGCCATATCTATAATATCATTGTAGGGACATAGTTTATACAGAAATTTTATAACAAAACTAATTTAAATGAGAATTACCTCAAATATATGAATTTATGAGTCATTAAATAAAAAAAAAGAAAAGCAATGGGTCTATTGTTCGAAATCCAAATTGCTGCAATAATTCGAAAAACTTTGCGGGCATGTGCATAACAGCTCTTCAACGTTTTGCTGCATTCGGATATTTGGAAAGAAATGTAATGACACTGAAAAATGCCCTAGGTAGTAGGCAACAACTCATTAACGTTTTATTGTGGACAAAACTCTTCAACGTTTTAGTGCAATCACATTAGTTTTTTTTTTTGGAGCGCATTTTGTACTCACAGACATATTTAATATATCTATATAATGATGTTGTGGAGACTAAAAATATTTATGGGATCAACTAATGCTATAAATATATGTACGACTGAGGATTTGCCTGAGATAGCGATTATTTTGGGTTAGCCTCCCAACAATTCTGGAGGGAATTTGAGAGTATGAGCGTACTCGCACTTTCAGAAATCGGAGGCTCAATGGATGACGTTTGGTTAAGCTTAAATGAACATTTATATGTATGTTAAAATTTAAAAAGTCAATGTATCTGACACTTGTTGCCCGATTTGAGGTTAACTTATCTAAACAATGCATCCTATCCAACAATAATCATGAAGCTATTCGATGTTTGTTATTGAACACACTTTTTTAGATATATTAAATTTTAGTATGTTTTATTTCAAAATTCAATTTTTAATTTTGTATGATAGATTTATTTTCGCAAACTCAACACCAGCCAGACTGGGCGAGCTGCAGGACGCTCTCAATCAGTTCTTTATAATGAAAGTTACGTAGACCAGGGCGAGACTTGACATTTGCTCCGATGCTCCCGTTTAACGGCACTCCTATGAGCGAATTTTCGGAGGTCACTAAACCCGAAGTGTCACATTTTAAGTGGGTCCTTAAAATACCAAAGAAGAGAAAGAAGAAGAGTTTTGTTTTTATAGTAAATCGTAGAGGTAAACGAGAAAAAGGGAGTTTGGGGGGAGGGGGGGGGCATTATCGGCTTTAAATAAAAACAACCGCGTTATACTCATAAGAAAAATAGTTATTGCAAATAAAAATTATCACGAACAATTAATATAAGCGAAGGAAATAATGTATGTATCATGAACACTATTTTGAATGTTTGCTTTACTGCTTGTCATTGCTAAACTTATCATTCATTTTACCTATTGCATCCCTATTGGAAGGGATCGAAAGTGAAATAAAACTGGTGTTCATCTCCATGCGTAGTTGAACACTCTTAAGTTAAGCTTTTGAATTAAATTTAAATTTATTTTATAAACGTTATCTAATTGTTTCCGTAAAACTACATAAAACAATGGGAAAAGAATACAAATCCGTTTGAAAACAGTTTTTAAAAACATTTTTGAAATTATTTTCATTTTAAGAATGTTTTACAAATTAAAAGTATATCCCACAAAATCTAAGATATATCTCACTCTATATATAAATATATTAACAAATCCATATTAATCTACCTTTAAAAAAAAAATCCATATTCTTTTCTATTTTTTTTTTAATATGTAAGAAAAAAAGAATATTTAAATAAAATTGAATTATGCAACTGTAATGCACTGCAGTTGTTAGAAATCTTATTTATTCTGTATAGTACATTTTTTTGGGAAAAGCATGTTGAAATTTTTTTTATTGTTATTCAATATTTATATGGACTAGTTCAAATAGTGCTGTAAACTTACATAGTGAGTTTGGAGACATGGAGTTCGATTTTTTTTACTTTGGACTAGTTCAAATAGTGCTGTAAAGTTACATTAATGCTGTAAACTTACACAGTGAGTTTTGAGTTATTGAAATTGATTGTTTCAGTTTAATACTTTTTTAATTTTTAACATGGGTAATTTATTTGAAGAACGCTTTAGCAGTTTTACATTTTAAATAAATATTTCATCAAATGAATATTGGGAAATGTTACATTATTTTTACACAGTTTAAAGAAAATTTTTTGTAAACACTTGATGTTTTCTTTACCAAATAATATTCCATTAATATTCGATTGATAAAAATGATCAGATTTTAAAACCAATCAAACTGCTCAGACCTAGCTACAAAAGGTTTGTTTTTTTTTTAAATATTTCAATACATTTCTTTTTACAAGTAAACTGCTAGTTTATTATTTTTTCAGCGTGTAATATGATGTTATGTCTTTGTAATGGAAAAATTTGTAAAAGGATTTAAAAAAAAAATTATTTATCTATTGATCAATTAGTTAAGCACAAAAATGTATACAAAAATTAACTTAAAAATTGTAACATAGTAAAATAATATATGTGTTTCACAAAAGCAATTTGATCTGAGCCGCTTGCCATTTCAAGCCCCTCTTCCACCCCCCCCCCCCCCCCCACACACACACACACACACACAAACTTGAGGTAATTACAGCACCTTTAAATCCTTCTCTAGGCCTAATATATCGTTACACCCGTTAATACCANGTATGACCTAAAATGTCTTCTTGTTTTTTCAATGATCACAAATTCTCTGTAGACTATAAAGAGTTCAGGGCTTGACTAGCCACGGAAATGAGTATTCTCAAGGACGCCAAAACTTGAAATAGATTTAGTTCATGTTTGGCTTGAGCAAGTAAATGATGTTCTTAAATATGTCTAATTTTAGCCCATTGCAATGGAAGTTCTGAAAGTTCCTCTCATAAATATCTGAAAGAAACACCAAATTCAACAAGCGTCAAATTGCATCACTGCATTTTGAATTTACCCGACAGTCTTAGTCCCCCTTAATTTCTACTCATCGCTCCCTATAAATGATTCTTGTGAACAAATGCATTTGAATAAATGCTTGGGGGTGCATTTTTAAGTATATCTGAATTCAGCATTTCTATTTGATATCGGAAATTTATTTTCTTAATCATCAGAAGGAGGCATTCTTAGGGATCTCAATCCACAAAAATATAAAATAAATTAACTCATAAAATTGTTCTTGTTTATTTTCAGTAATATCTCAGGGAATAGGTGTGTATTTGTAACATACCTACCATTAATTGTTTTTTGTCAAATCAGAGTCAATAATTGGTTTTTGTAGCATCTCTTGGTCAACCATTGCTTTTTAGTAACACTTTATTGTAAAAGTGGTGAGACCACTGGGGACCCCTTGCCACTTCCTGTTTGTTCACCAGCATAAGTTATAAGTTATATTTTATCGCTTTCCTTGTCTCCCCTGACCACCTCAGGGCCGATGCTAGGAAGATGTGGGGCATTGGGCAAATTAAATCAAGAAACCCAATTCTGCGAGATCTCATCAGCTGCATAGAATGATTAGATGTAAGAAAACCAGAGCGCAGTGAACGATAGCGATATATCTGACATCCTGAAGGAACGTCAATTGCTACCACATTCGTAAGAACAGATAGTGGGGCCTTGCAGAATTGGAGCCCCTTCTTTGTAGAGTAGAATTCAGCTGGGATGAAGTCTACACTTGGAGCATTGCCATGGTTTGAGGTAATGTGTATTTCTTCTAGTGTCTTGAACGAGAAAAGTGTGCATGTCTCACTGAGTGTATTCTCTTTCAAAGTTCAAAGACAAGGGCGTTGCTTCAATCTCAAAGCCTGAAAGTCCATCGATATGATCAAATCAACTTTATTATACATATATATGTGTGTGTGTATAATATGCATATGTGTATATAAATAAAAACACAGTTAATTAATTAAAATTGTATGTATTTCCTTATATATGAAGAAGGGTGTTTGTGAAAGTACTTTAAAAATTGATTACATTACTGACGCACACACAACGAATCGAACTTCAATGACGTCATTTAGTAAATCAATATGATCATACGCTAGCGATTCTTATTTAATGAAATGAAGTAAATAATTTTTTTTTTCAAAAAAAAAATAAATAAATTTTTTAAAAAAAAATAATTTGTTATATGATTGATCAGATGAAAAGAGACACTATTTATTTTCTGACTGTCATTTTAATACAATATCATGTGAGAGATATCTAAATTTAATGACTGAAATACTCTTTTTATAAATTTATTTTGTCTCATTATGGGTCTGACAGTAGTTCTTCTTATGGATAAGTCAATTGGAGGAGATAGGGTTTATACACTAGGTTTTGTTATAGATAATATAATGGGTGTAGATTGGGTTAATACAATGGGTGTTGTTATAGATAAGACAATGGTTGTAGATTGGGTTAATACAATAGGTGTTGTTATAGATAAGACAATGGGTGTAGATTGGGTTAATACAATGGGTGTTGTTATAGATAAGACAATGGTTGTAGATTGGGTTAATAAAATAGGTCTTGTTATAGATAAGACAATGGTTGTAGATTGGGTTAATACAATAGGTCTTGTTATAGATAAGACAATGGGTGTTGTAATAGATCTGAAACTAAGACTAAATATAAATGAGAATATGCGTAATATTAAAACGATGCGAGTGTTATTTAAGTAAGAAGTGTCTTAAACATGAGGAAAAAGTCCCTTCTCAAAAGTCCCTTGCATGTTAGTGGAAACATCAGTGATGCTTGAGAACAAAAACAGTATTCATATAACGTTACACTGGAACAATACAATATATTAATGTAACGTGACACTTGATTAAAATACTGTTTTAATATAACGTGACTCTGTAACAAAACACTGTATTAATTTAAGATGGTACTTGAGCAATTAACGACATTTATAGAACGTGGCATTTAAAAACACAATGAATTAATATAACATGATACTTGAACATCACACTGTATGAATGTAACTATAAAAATATAATTTACGTTTGTGTTCCTATATCATTCATCAGATTGTGATAAGACGTCTGTGTTCCTATATTATTCATTAGATTGTGATAAGTCGTTTGTGTTCATATATCATTCATCAGATTGTGATAAATCGTTTTTGTTCCTATACCATTCATCAGATTGTGATAAGATGTCTGTGTTCCTATATCATTCATTAGATTGTGATAAGACGCTTGTGTTCCTATATCATTCATCAGATTGTGATAAGACGATGTTGAGTTGTTGTGTCACCCCAGCAAAAGTTTCTAATTTATTACAAACTTATTTTATAATAGTCCTCGTGGGGTCGGGGGGGGGGGGCTCTTTATTCCTTTTCACTATAAAAATATAATTTCAAACAGCTCACTTGCATGAGTTGTTGTTGTTTAATCAAATACGAGCAAAGATATTTAATTTTTTTTTCAACTTAATAAGTAGGTTTCCGAATTAGTACAAGCATTTTACAATATTCCGTTTTGGGCTGGGGACCAAGTTTATTTGTTTTTCTTACAATGGGTATATGAATATGATTTCGAACAAAACTACTGCATTGGTCTATGGAAAAGAAAATCACATAAACAAAATACGACATTTCAGTTTGTGTGTGACTTAATAAGTACATTTTAATATTAGTAAAATTATTTTACAATAATCCATTTAGTGCGGGGGGCCGGAATTCGTTTTTTTCTGTTATTAGCTATATAAATATAGTTTCCATGTGCGTTCCAATACAATTGCTCCAATTTGGAAAACAACTTTGTCGAGTCTTTGTGCGCATGTCCACAAATGTTTCTAAATTTGTACAATCAGATTTCAATTTTCTTTCTGGCACCGTGGGCCTGAAATTGTTTGTGTCGTTTATGAGCTATAGAAATATAATTTTTAACAGAGCTAATGCATGGGTGGATCAATTGCTACCAGTGTGTTGAATAAATTTTGAAAATACACTCTTCGTATATGAACAGCTGCATGTGGCCTACTCACGCGTCGAAAAATCGTTTAATTTATTTGTGTATGCACCAGACAAAAAATGTCTATATTAATATTATTTACAAAATATAATTAAAACATAAACATTCTCTTTCTTTGTGAGGCAGTACAATGCATGCTGGGTTCTCGCTAGTAAGATCGAAAGGACAAGTGTGCCATACGGGTGAGTAAATGGGGGGGGGGGGATGACCTTATTTTCATGAATTTATCACTTGGGCCTACAGGCTGTTCATTGCAATTGTATCCCTTATGTTAGGGATCGCGTTCAAGTGCAACAGCACTTGTAAATGTAATTATTATTGTTAACATAACGATAGTTAAGCATATTTTATTTTATATATAAAGGTAACTTAAATTTTAAATATTGTAGTTGTGTAAAAAATACATAAGATACACAATTATAATTATTATTTATTCTTTTAAAGGTCTAAATGATCAAAGATGTTTAAATTTGTTTATACATTACTATTGTATATAAAAAATTAAATTAACATCTCTCACATCAATTTCATGTATTTATTGGTTTTTTTTTAAAGCGAAAGCTTTTGTTTCCCTTGTAAAATAATCTTAGGTTTTACGCTCTTAAAAAAACAACTCATAAATGCTGAAAAAGGATTTCACAATGTCTCTTTAATTATGTACAAAAACAATAAAAAAACACACAAAAAAACAATCAATTAACAATAAAAACTGGTTCAATGTTAAAAAAAAAAAAAAAAATTTACATCATTTACTAAAATAACATATTCACAGTTTGAGTAAATTATAGGTACACAGATTGTGCTATCAAGACTAAAAGTTACAATTCATTTAAGATGATAAATAAATCAATTATATAACTACAGATGTTTTAATTTAGGTATTCCTCTGTCATTTTTATGATGATGATCATCATCATATTCCTTTGTCCTTGGACCGTTGGGGTGCCGCAAATGACATGTAAACCATCCTCCTCCATTCGTCTCTGTCTTCTGCACAAAGCTCAGCATCCCCTAGTCTTGGTCGAGTCGACTCTTTGATGTAATCTTCAAATCATTATCTTTGTCATTCTCTTCTTCTCCCTCCCCTAGTGGTGCCTGCATGATTTCTTTCGCACACACTTGTTTCCTTGTCATTAGAGTTTCTTAAATTATGTTTAGTATTTTCAATCTGACAGGTGTTTCCAATTGGGTAGTTTAAATATCTATGTTTATGAAACCTTAAGTTTTTTGTGTCATACTTGTTCTAAAACACCCCCCTCCCCCAGTTTCGCAAACAGTCACACTTTCTACATTAACCCTTCACCAACCCCACCCCCCCCCTTCCCGTGTGTACATATATTTGTTTACTGTTTTCATTTACTGAACATTGACCTTTAGATTAGTATATAACCACTCATACTAAATATGGTCTTTTAGAACAGGATATAGCCACTCATAACTGGATTTATGTTTATACCAATTTTAAGAACTTTATTTGCAACATTTAACGAGTTGCAAGACATCTAACATTAAAAAGTAACTTACCCATTACCTTGAATATTTTTGCAGACATTATTTGTTATATTAGGCCACATGCCTCTGAGCATTGGTTTTAACACAAACATGAATGTTATCACTAATTTTCTTGTTTAATAAGAAAGCCATTAATCCATATGTAGGTGATCTTTAAACTAAATTAATTATTGAAAACAATAGAGAAGTTTTTATTTGTTTCATTGAAACTTATCATTGTATCTTTTCGGAATTCATTCATACACAAACATCAATTTATGATAAATGGACATTAAGATTTGATTTTTAAAAAAAAATAAATACAAATAATAATGTTCCTTAAATCTTTAAAATGAACAATGCAACTCTTAATTTATTTGTGACTTTTAAAACAAGATGTGACTATTAAATTTTGTAAGACGACTTAACACTAAAAGAAATAGTGGCTGTTAAACACAATCTGGCACGTGCATGACTTAATAATGTCAGTCTTAAAATGATTTCAACTTAATCACATTTGAATTCATAAATTGTTAGTTTTTTTGTGATGATTTTTGTGTGGTTTTTGGTTGTTTTTTGTTTTAAATGTAAAAATCTCGATCTTCATAAGTCGAACATATTGTAGACACTTTGAATTTCATAGGTATAAACCATTCCAAACAAATTAAGAACTTGATTGGCCTAACCCAATGTAAGCATACTTAGAACTTCATAGATCTTACCCAATGTAAACACACATAGAACTTCATCGGTCTAACCACATGTAAACAAATTAAGAACTTAATTTATCTAACCCATTATAAATGTCAACATATATATATATATATAAACCATTTTATTAATAAGAGCAAGTGTAAATAACGATTACAGACTCGTGAGCCTAAGTCACACTTCATCAAAACCAAATCCAAAAATATATACTGCCACTTGTGTGCTGTAGATTAATAAATCAATTGTGAGTTATGTCCCATTTCCAACTGAGACACAATAACAAAGTTTGCCTCATCTAATATGCTGTGTGAATTTCCTAAACGGAATAAGTCAAAATGGATATCTTATGAGAATTGCCATTATCAGACATCTTATTTGATGCATAATTTGCCTAATTTAAATTTGTATTATTTTACCATTTTATTTTAAAAATTAAAGCATCTCTGAAAACGCTTATATAGGAATTTTAAGATAATACGAACACAATTAAATAATATAAAATAAATTTAAAATCAATAAAAAGAGAATAATCAGCAGACAAAATCATTTCGAAAAGTTGAATTCGTCATTCGAAGATAGGATCATAACATAAAAAAATGATTAAAATTATTATAAATATTTTTTTTTAATGTTTGTCATTCATTAAATTTTTACAAAGTGTGGTTCTTTTGGAGCACGTTTGAGAAACATTTTATGAAATAATGTGTATGGATATGTTGTGGCAGTGGTTCACAGTATATGAGGTACGACATTCATAGGATCTATTCTGACAACATGCCAGAGTTCGATTGAAACGTAACGTTAGTTTGTGAATGAGTATCTCATTGAGTACCATTTTAGAATAAACTTTAAATATTACTTACAATGAATAGGCTGATTTCTTATTACCAGTAGACTATGACTTAACATTTGGTAGATGTCAAGGCTAGTTTCTCAATTCCATTTGAAGTGCCGGATATGCTAAGGCACCTCATTTTGTAATCGTATTTTCTTTCTGTCTTTAATTATATAGGGAAAAAAAAAAGTTGTTGTTTTTTAAAATTAATCCCTAACTTTAGTGTTAAGAAACAATCGCCCCAGTCGCAACAATTTCTGAGGTACAGTTAACCGGTAAATTCTTTAATACAACTTGAGGATTCGTGATCTAAATGGTCCAAAATGACGTAATAAAGTACACAAACTGAGAACACTGCTGTACGAATATCTCAATAATTTTCATGTTTAAATCGAACCATAGTTAATGCCTTCCAAGTGTGATCTAAATATGTTTGAATATTAAAAGTAAGTTCTTCCAGGATTTTTTTTGTTACTGTTGACATTCAAAAAGTTTGGGTGGTTTAAAAAAAAAACTTTTCTTCTAACTCTAGTTTTCGTTATATACAGTCGAGGATGTGAGAGAAACAGAGAAAGAAACAAAACGATAAAATAGGGAAAAAAGGTAAGGATAAAGGAAGAAGTTATAGCAATAAAGAGAGAAAGAAAGAGGAAGAAAAAGAAAAAAAAAGGTAGAAAAGAAAGACAGAAACAAGAGTGAAATAAAGAGAGAGACAGAGAGAAAATGAGTGATAGAGAGAGGAGATAAAAAGAAAGAAAACAATATAGACAAAATTATGGATTATGTACGTAACTTTCACCTATTGATTCGCTAAATTTAAACCATTAGTCTTTCTTTTTCCGTACATCTGCTCATTAGATCAAAGAAAGTTACACGACTTTACATTATTTCAGCCTTGTCACTCTTAATTGCTATACCTATATATCCATCATCATTATCATGTACCTTAGCCATTCGACGGTTGGGAGGCCATTGATGACAAGTGAACCATCCTACTCACTTCCTCTTTGTCTTCTGCACTACGCACAGCATCGCCTAGTGTTATTCCTGTCCACTCTTTGATGTTATCCTCCCACCTTTTTCCTTGTATTCATCTTCTTCTCACTCCTCTTGTGGTGTCCTGCAATATTTCTTTGATAAGCCCTTGTTTCCTTGTTTAGTGACCGTACCATTGTAGTTTGTGTTTTTTCACAGTCATCAGTAGGTCAGTGTACGCCCCAATAGCCTAGCGCAACCTTTCTTTCACCGTATCATTGGAGATATGGTCCCTATTGCAGATGCCAAATATGCTTCTGAAGCATCCCGTCTCCATCGCTTTTATTTTCCTTTCAAGATCAGCTGTTAATGTCCAGGATTCGCAGGCATACAGGAAAATGGAGAGGACTAATGAGCGCATCAGCCTGATGTTGATGCTGGGGGCTATATTTTTGTCATTCCATATTTTCTTGAGCTTCTTTAGTGCTGTTGTAGTCTACGAAATCCTGTATATCAGTTCGGGTTTGGAGGCTTCTTATGAGACTATTGCTTCGAGGTATTTGATTGTTTTTAAAAATTGAGTTTATCCAATATTAAATCAGCATTTAATATGTCATATTGTTAAAATGGTTCTATCCCTTCATTATCCAGAAGGTAGGCCCCGCATCACGTTTGGGGTTTGCATTATACTGGCGAAGTCCTTGTCAGTAATTCTTAAAACGCTGCTATAAACTATTTCGGTAATAACTCTATTAACAAATCCAATTCGTGCAATCACTTTCAGCAAAGTAAGGAGCATCGTAGGCTTGTGTCAGGAAGTAGTTTAAATCGCACCGCTTGACGGGGTATTAGAATGGTCGTATTGATCTTACCACAATTCATTTTATTAGTATGGCTGTACTGATACTACTATTATTAATTGTAATTTGGGTTGTGTTGATATTACTACAGAACATTTTAAATATTCTAATAATTTGAAGAACTTTGAATTTATTTCTTTTTTTTTTTTTTGCTTATTGCTCATTTTAGTGGTCGGCAAACACATGAGTCACAAGAGCCAACTATCACTAGCATGACGATTCAAATTCTTTTCAAGAACTTGTCAAGATTATGATTTTAGGCAAAACTGATTTCTCGTCGACAGGCCAAGCCGCACTGAGTGCGCTCAAGAGTCGCATGCTCCTCGTGAGCAGTGATGTACCTTCTACTCGGGTAGTATAAAATTATTGATGTTAATCAGGAGAGGTCATAATATATTGTCCGCAGATTCCACACACCTCTGTCAAGACTCTGTTTTATTTGATTCTGATATGAAGACTAGTTGAACTTACATTGGGTCAACACATCGTTATACTTTTGCCTCAGAAAACCCAACAAATGGGATGATTAGAAATAATGTTAGATTTGATATGAATGAGACCGGGATCAACCAGTGATACATTTATTTAGAGAGATGGAGGCGGAAGTGACGAGGGACGAGATACGAAGAGAAATAAAAGGAAACGCCATGATAGGGGAGGAGAAAGTGAGACAACGCGAGATTGCAATTAGGTATATGGGGGAAGGGTGAGAGAAATACAAAATAATAATATGGAGGAGATATGACAGTTTTCATTTGAATCCCTAACAGGATCGCATTCGAAGTTCTCCTGTTAACGAAAAGTCATGCTACAAGACAACTGAACTTGGTTATGCATATTAATGGTTATGTAGGTATTTTAACATTAAACTTTTAGCTTTAAAAAAGAAAATATTTACTTAGAAAAAAAATAACGTTTTTTAAATGACAAATATATTTGTATTTGATGTTCTTTTTGAAAAAAAAAATGTTGTGAGATACAATTTGAAATACACATAACTACTACGATCTTTTATTTAATAAATAAACTTTATGAAATATTAAATTAAGAAATGGCGTCAGCGGGCCATCGAGCTTGCGCTCTTTATGCCCTCCACAAAAAAAACCCTCCCCAACCCGGTATCGTGCCGCGGAGCGGCACGTCGGGAAACTCCCTTTGTCAGGACGGCCCCTGCCCAAATCTGCTCGGCCAGGTCTCCGACGGGGGTCGTCCTAAACAAAAAACAACCGATCGGTCCAACACTGTGTTTGCACACAGTGCAAACGATCGAATTCCTCAGGAGTCGGGATGGAAAAATTTATGTCCTAATATCTTCCCACTCCCATCCCGGGGAAGCATTAGACGCCCTATAAGAGGGATTCTACAGTGGGTTTCCATAACGCAACTATTTCGCGATGCAGCTTAGACAAAACGGTTGCCTTGGAGCAGCTTCTAAGGGCTGCATAGTAAGATTCGTCAGCGAGAGGTTACCACCTTCGCCTCTTGCTTCATACCCATTAACGGCAACTTGTAACTTGAAATATTAAATGATTATATACTTAAAAATACGTCTTTTTATGCATTAACCCTATTAATTTTGTTTTAAAGGGAAACAATGAAAATCAAAACTGTTTTTAGTAATACATAGAAGCATAAACTTGTAAAGTAAGGTGGTTGTAAGGTCTTTGAAGTTTTGGGAGATATGTGTAGCATACGAGATTGAGCATTAAATTGTTAATAAGAGTAGAAAGCAAACAACCTTTTTTAAATCTGAAACAATCAGTGCATCACACATTTATTTTTTTTTTTTATTTTTTATTTTTTTTTGCATCACAGTTTTTTGTCAACTATTTGATGATTGAAAACAAAAAAGAAAATCGTAAAGAAATTAAGAATATTGAATTTTTAATAGCATTTTGACCATTAATGAAAATATTTTGAATAACACTATACAATTTTAAGTGTACCTCAATGTGGTGTTAGCTAAACTATGTTTGCAGTGTTGACTGGTCAGCCAGTGATTGAATGGTTCCCTGAAGTGGGGAATTAAATGGTTCCCTTAAGTGGGGAATTAAATGGTTCTGTTAAACTGGGGATTATTGTTTCTGGTTGGCAAGTGGAAATTAACACTCGAGCACTTCCAAATAAATGATTATTTGATGACGTTCTTTCACTGGTGACGCCTGTTGCACAAAATGGTTCTGACTTGGACGTCCACTCTGGGGTCAGATTGAAAGTAGCGCCACGTTGAGCAACACCTTTAAGAGACGAGCAGGTCTCATCAAATGGCCATTTTGAGGGCCATTCAAATATTCACCCAATTCTTAAAACGGTTCTTTGTTTTCTTCAGTTTTACGAGAAAGAAGAAAATAGAATACAAATTTATTTATTATTTTTTTTTTTTTAAAGGAAGAAAATTGAAAAAAAACAGTTAAAGAAAAAGGATTTAAATGTGAAGTAAAATAAAAATAAAAGTATTGAAAAATAAAGAAAAATAGTCTTAAAATAATTAGACAGAGAGAACACATACATAAAATATAGAATATTACATATATGTGTGAAAGGAAGTTAAGAAAATTAAATTATTGGATGTGTTTTATTTCAATAGAAAAAAAGTATCTAACTAAATAACCCAACAATTTTTACCGACATAGACTTAGTTTTACCATAATTGCCTAAATAGACAAACCATTAGTACCAACATAGACTTAGGTTTACCATAATTGCCTAAATAGACAAACCATTAGTACCAACATAGACTTAAGTTTACTAAAATTGTCAAACTTAATGATAAATTAGTACCAATAAATTATTTTTTTTAAAACCCTTTTACAAATGTCTCCAACACAAAAATCTGGCGTCGACTTACGCGATAATCCAAATAAAATAATAAACAATCATTTTAATTAGAAGTAGGTACAATAGTGTGAAAAGATAATTGAAGAGGTTTTTAAAGATTTAAATAATAATTGAGAACGATGCATAAGTGTCATACAAAAATTATATTTTGTGTAAAGTTGAAAAAATAAATCAAAATAAAAGAGTTTCAATACAAATTTATGATGGTTAAAATAGCGTTATAAAAAGTTAAGAGTTTGAAAGTGCAATGGCGAAAGTGATGGGAACGATCCAACTCTAATTTCTTTAAGTGATTATTGCAAGGGTTAATTAAGTGCTATGTTAGCGTTGTTTGTAATGATATTTTCCTTATTGTTATCATCAAACATTATATCATGTTGTTGTTCTGTACTTCGCTTCAGTTCTACGTGCTACATTTATTCATTTAAACTTTAGGACTCTAAAAATCTGACGAAATCTCGTTCAAAAAACTTAAGAAGGCAGGTCAAGGTCGGTGATAACAATAAGGATCTCTGTTACCATATAAACTTCTGATATCAGGACAAGTTCGCTAATAACAATAATGATCTATGTCACTATATAAACTTCTGATGTCAGGACGAGGACAGTGATAACAATAATGATTTCTGTCACCATATAAATTTCTAATGCTACAAGGTAAAAGATGAAACATCCAGGCCCACGATAGTTACCACACACGCATTCAAGACGGTCTATGAGAACATCCAGCTCAACGCTAGTTACCATATATACAGGAGATTGCGCATGAAATCATCATGCTCCACACCAGGTACCACACACTGAAATCACCCTGATTTCAAAATAAATATCAAACAATGTGGCTATCGACCAAATGTGGAAACATTTTTGTATCGATAAAGAGAAAGATGCATCCCGTCACTGCAAGACGTGATTTCTCACTGGATTTCTGACTATGACGTTGTCAAGAAAATCGTTTGAATATTGCCAAAATCATTATTTTTTTTTTTTATCACTTTGCAACTCATACATTTGTTGTTATCATGTACATTTAAATGCATTTTGTTAAGAAAATATTCTTTAGACTTGCTCTATGTCCCAAAAATGTAATTATGATATTATAAATCATATTTGATGTCGTCATTTAATTTAATAAATATACATACCCCCAAAGACAGCGTTTAAGCTATTTTATGAATGTGTTATGCCATATTGATAGAGTCAAAAATTGGAAGTGGTTTAGTGAATGTGTTATACTTCAAAGATGTGAAATATATTTAATTTTATAAAAATTTTTATGGATATTGGACGATTTTCGTGAGTAGTTTGTGTAAGGTGGTGTGTTAGAGAGAGAGAGGGGTATTTTGGCGTTTCATCCCTACAAGTAGGGAACGAATTCGAGAGTACGAGTGTTCTCGCATTTGAAGACCTCTCTTACGGTAACCTATATTTTTGGTTAAGCTTTATCAATTAATACATATATTTATTATATTATTAAAATTTCAAAGTTTCTTATGAGGCAGCGAAAGAGAGCTAGAAAACTTCAGTTACGCCATATGATGCCAAAATAATGTTATTTTCTAATTTTAGTTCTCTTATAATTATATTGCAACACAATAATTTAAATATATATATGTATCGTAAATCCTTTAAGATATCGTTTAACAAAAATATATAATATAGCATTTATTTCCCTTGTACCAATATTTATGGCATAATTATCCTTTTCAAACATTTTTAAACATTGACATACATTAAATATATATATATTTTTTTACAAAATCAACCATACAATGAAAATTATTTTTAGGCTTATGACTGTAAAAACTCTTAAGTCTTGAAGTACATTTATGTTATACTTTTTTAGTACATTTTGTAAGCATGTGTTGTTGTTTTTTTAAAGAAGTTATATTATTTTCTAAATATTTTGCTAATCAAGCTAAATAAAAGTGTGTATCATGAATCATCAAAGTTAGGGTTTTGATATTAGAAAATATTAAACAATTTAAACGTAAGGTAGATAATAAATGTAGGAAATGTGTAATAGACCAACTCAAAGCTAAGCAATAAGAATCAGGTAACAGAATGTCCCTGTAGTAGTAGCCTCAACTTAGTGTCAAATCACTTGCTATGCAACTAAAACTGAAAATAAAAACTACCAACTATGTATTCCCTTCGGAATTTGAAGTCTTGGCTTTTCCTATAGTATTTACAATCGTGGCTGTTCCTACAGTAGTTGAACTATTTGTTGTTTGTAGTGTATTTGAAAGTCGTGGCTGCTCGTACAGAAACAAAATTTATACATATCTACTGTCATTGTCACTTTCTTGGGAAAGATAACAAACTACAACTACAACTGAGTTTTGGGGCACAAACAATTCTATAATTAAATGTCCGATTCATGGTTTAATATAAGTTTTTTCTTATCTTCAGATATGTTCTAAATCAGACAATGGCTGTCGGAGTTCTCTGTGACTATATTAAAATCTTGAACCAGTAAAAGTCTAATTATCTGACTAGTTTAAAACACAAAACTGTCCCACTAATCTGCTGTAAAAGTTCATTGGACAACTGGTTGGATATTTCTCAATACACATCTCAGGTGAGTGCTTTGCGTGTATCACTTTTAAAATATCACAGATGTCTTCCACTTAAAATACAGGCAATCGGCACACAGTACATGGAGGAAGAGTTTCATGCTCACAAAACAGCTGAACCAAAATATGATGTCATTTTTATAGATACTAAATATTATGTGACTTTAGCTAAGCAATTAAGGCAGCGTAAAAAGAAGAAAGAAATAAGAATGGAGATTTCTTCTGAAATGATAGACAATTTATTCTGAGGAACAGCCAGGTGAATTAAATGATATATTTTGTGTAACTCTAATTGGAAGCTTAGCAAATATTTTTTATTTCCACAATTTTTTTTTTTTGTCTCCTAAATCTATTTAAGGGGAGGTAAGGGTGAGAAATTTGAAAAATTGCCAAATTTTGAATAATTTTTAATTATTATTTATTTGGTTTTATTAACGTTTTCTTTAATAAATTGTTATATTTGTTTTTACAAAAGTAAGTTAGAAAATATAATTTACACAATTATACCCATCAATATCAAAACCCATCAATTTACACAAGCGAAAATTTAATTTCCAAAGTTAAAATGGGTTAAGACTTTCTTGGATAGATAACTAAATTGATATATATATATATACAGTGGAACCTCTCGTAACGAGCATAATTCGTTCCAGAATCTTACTCGTTAAGCGAAACACTCGTTAATCGAAACAATTTTTCCTATACAAATCAATGTAAAATACGCTAATGCGTTCCATGCTAAGAAAAATACTTTTTTTTCAAAACATTTTATTAACATTTATTCAAATAACATTACTTATGAATTGTTAAGGAGTGTAACAACTTGAAATACAATTTACATTTGAAAGAAAAAACCTAAATACAAATATGAATTTATGACAAATAATTAATCATTTTGAACCAGAAAACTGCGTAAAGACATTTTTTTGTTTGCCGACGCTTCAAAATTTGACGAAAATGAGTCAGAGCATTTATCATTGGATAAGTTTGTAGCACGAATAGCCACCTCCTTGTTTGGGTGATGCGCCAGATTAGCCACGCTCACACTTTGTTCTCGCTTTTCAAACAGTTTACGTTTCTTTTCAACAGTTATTTTTTCTCTCTTATGATTGTCTTCTTGTGTTTTTTTCTTCGAAGACATTTTAACACAGGTTATTAAACTTTGCACATACACAAATTACGAATACTGTCTGAATACAAAACGTGTAAAAACTAGTGATCACACACGAAAACAATAAGCTAACCGACCGAGTGCTAAACACAGACTAATGCTCGACGCGGATGTCCCGGCTCACAAATAAATGTCGAGAAAAAGGGACTTCCCCTTTCTGCGTAACTCGTTATGCGAAATGTCGCTCGTTGAGGTAGCAAGTTCTTCACATTTTTTTTGCTCGTAAATCGAATTACTCGCTATGAGAGGTGTTCATCACGAGAAGTTCCTCTGTATATAGAAAGACAGACAGACAGACAGATAGACAGATAGACAGATAATTAGTTAGATAGATAGATAGATAGATAGATAGATAGATAGATAGATAGATAGATAGATAGATAGATAGATAGATAGATAGATAGATAGATAGATAGATAGATAGATAGATAGATAGATAGATAGATA
>CAXITT010001138.1:103339-117542 GCA_964033795.1 Lymnaea stagnalis | reverse complement strand
GCGGGCCGCGAGTTTGAGACCCCTATATTAGATGTTTATTTATTAATATTTACGATTATCTCATTTTTTTTATAAAAGAATGTAAATATTTATACTTTCCCACATCATTTTCGATGTATGCAGAATGTATGCGGGAACGAATTTCAAAATATCTTAATATTTCATTTTCGGTTTCGGCTTCGGTTTCGGCCGAAATTCATTTTTAATCTTCGGCCTTTTTTCGGTTTCGGCCGAAAGTCATTTTTAAAATTTCGGCCTTTTTTCGGTTTCGGCCGTAAGTCATTTTAAACTTTCGGCCTATTTTCGGCTTCGGCCGAAATCAGAAAATCACTTTCGGTCGGTCTCTAGCGTGGCCCTTGTGTTGCAGATTATAAAACCTAGATTTCAATTATACTGTTGAAAATACATCAATATCAAGACTTGTGTTGATAATATCTCTTTGTCTTTTTTTTTTAGTAATATCTCCTAGTCAATATTTTCCTTTTTGTAGCATAATCAAAGTGGTTTGGCTTCCTGGGACACCTGCTACTTTTCGTGTGTGCACCTGCATTCAAAATTGTAAGTTACATTTTAATGACTTTTTGTCTCCCTTTCTTAGCATTTTCTAATGGCCTTTACTATATAACCACCTTATTACTGCATGGTTTAAATAAGCTGTATTAGTTAATTATATGTTAGGTTTAAATAAGACGCCCTTGTATAAATTGTTATCTTTATTTAAAATGCAGTTTCATGGTCAACAGACTCTGTTCAAACTGCATAGATTTGAATACATGATGCTCACTGGCAAAGACTTGATGAGACATTGAAACGAAATTATTTAATACGCTTAAAGTTTCTTCTCTGGTAAAAAATATGTCAAAACCTATTGAATCTAGTGCATTTTATATATGTAAAATAACTTTATATATATATATATATATATATATTTATATATATATATATATATATATATATATACACACATCACAATATATTTATTTATTTTTTATATATATTTTTTTTATATTCTGGTAAAAAATATGTCAAAACCTATTGAATCTAGTGCATTTTATATATGTAAAATAACTTTATATATATATATATATATATATTTATATATATATATATATATATATATATATACACACATCACAATTTAATTAATTAATTTTCGTATGTATTTTTTTAATATTTGGGGAAGTGGGGAGGTTGTAAAAGTGATTAAAAAATAGACTTTTAACATAACGTGAAACTTGAGCACACACAACTAATCAAGAGTTGATGACGTCATTAAGTGACTTTCACTTTAAATTGATATGCATCATATGCTACCGATTCTTGTCCAAGTCTATTGAGTTAAGAATTAATTTTAAAAAATACATGTTTAAAAACCATTTCTATCCGATGATTGTAACTATGTTTTATGACATGAGAAATGTACATCGTATATTTTCTGACAAAAATTTATAACCATATATTGCCGTAGATATATTCAATCAATCTATATACTCGTATGTTAATTTGATATATCACATTATGTATCTCTCAATGTGTCTTCTTATGGAAAAGGCAATGTGTGTTTTTATGGATAAGACAATGAATTTCGTTGAAATGAAATTCGGATATGAAACTCGATCTCTTTATGAATCAGAATTTAGGGAATATTAAAACATTGAGTTTTTTATTGAAGAAGAGAGTTTACCATATACGAGGAAAAATTCTCCTCACATAAGTCTCGACCCAAAAGATTCTTTTCAAACATCGGTGATACTTGAAACAATAATATATTTGTATAACGTGACACTTGAACAACGCATTGCATTAATATAACGTGACAATTTAACAACGAATTATATTAATATAACGCGCCAATTAAACAACGCAGTACATTTATATAACAAGACAATTGAAACAAGGCATTGCATTAACTCTCTGCAGTCCGACTATAGAGAATATATGGTACTTATATGTACCATAGATTTTGTGGGTGGGTTATTTATTTTTTAATTTTAATTTTTAATTTTAAAAAAATATATATTATATTTTAATAATTTGTGTCATTGGTTTAAGTATTTGTAAAAATATTAAAATTATTACAAAATTTGAAATTACTATTAAAAAAAATATTTTTGGAAACTTAGTCAGTGCGGAGCATCCATTGAAAGCTTCGCCGATTTCCAAAAAAACAAAATAATATTAGTGTCACAAAAAAAATAATTACTGGTATTAATATGGTCAAATGATTTTAATTTCCCGATTTATCACTGAATTATTTGTTTTTCTAATGTAATGTATCCAAATGGAGACTCTAATCATGAAATTTATCCCGATTTGCAAATAAAAGTACCGACTAATGCTATCGTAAACAAGTAAGTTTAGTTTTAATTATCATTTCCCGACTATAAAATTAATAATAAAACAATAAAGTGATATTTTTATAATTTTAATCGGCTGAATTATATAATATTCATTTATACTTATATTGATATATTCTATTTGAATTTTATTGAGTTTCAATAATTTTATAATAAATAAAAAGCGTGGCTATGCGAAATAAATATTTTCTAAAAATAGCGGAAAACTCCGGCCGATAAGAACTTGCGTACTTAAAACAAAATTAAAGTTAAGGACATCTGAGTTATTAACTAAATATATTTCTTTAAAATATGTTATAGCCAAGAATAATCTTCTACATTTTCTAATATTACATAATAGAAATGTGTTTAAATTTAATTATCATTATCGCTAGTCACTAGTATTAGTAGAGACTACTGTCGGCAGAATAAAAAACAAAACATTTATGTTTTTATTAAAAGCTTCTTAACTCTAATGGGAAGGAGGAGAGAGAGATAAAAATGCAGATATTGGATCAAGAAGCCCTTATTCCTTATTGATCCTAAATATTAAGCCTGGACTCCACCCTTTTACTGAGTTACAGAGTTACTGGATGAATAGCTTTAAAGATTTTACCCTAAAAATTAGTGGTGGTAAGTTTTAATCCAATCACTTGGTAGCAAAATGCATAAAGAATAAACTCTCAATATTGTTATAACATATGTTATAATGTATTTTCTATGTACAATGGTTTACTTTTATACTAATTTAGGCATTTGGACTAGGATTAATGGTATTTTCCCTTACTGATAGCATACTATTACTGATACCATTAGTGTTAATTTAATTATGAATCAATCAAATTTTTTTTTTCACAGGTTCTTTATTGAGTGAATATTCTGTGTTGAAAAATCTTACCTAATCTTATGATGAAATCAAGTCCAGGACAAGCTCTTATTTATCAAATATAATTATTATAATAAAACTGCAGACTGTTTTAAGAAATAATATTTGTTCAGAGTCCATAAATATAATTAAGGAATACTGTAGTTTATCAGCCTGTGTTATGTGAGTATTATAACAAAGATATGTAAAAATACCAGTACATGGGAAAAAGTAGATCACATTAGTGAGGAATGGATCATATTTGACATTAATATCAAAATTAGCATTAATGTACTGAAACATTACAATTTTTTTTAACTTTGACATCAGGGAATACCGCTATTTTAAAATTTAAAACAAAAACAACATTGACTCTTGTTTTGAGTTATTTATATAATCATCAAATTTTCCTTAGTTATCTTTTACTCAAGAATTATTAAGAAATATATTGAATACACAAATCTATAAGCTATGAAGCCCATTTTTTAAAATATATTACATACAAAACATAATTTTAATGAAAAGAAAAATTATAGTGCATTTTTTAGAAAAAAAAGACAAAATATAGGTTTTGCTAAAATGTTGACAACTTTTTGATTGTTCATAGAATGTTTATCATGTTTGACTATGAATTGTATTAGATGATGAAGTATTTTATTTAAATAAATTTTAAATCTTTTAATACAAGGATTTTTTTTTTCCTTCATACTGTGTGAAAATTTTGTCAAAACTTTGCATAAAATGAAAAAAATTAATTTTCCAATAATGTTTCAATTATTTTTATAACTAAGAAAAAAAAATATACAAAAAATATATAATGATAGCTGAGTCAAAGATGAACAATTTAATACATATAACTAATCAGATCAGAGCTACTTCAGATAAGTTAATAAATTATTTTAAAAAATCACCTTAAGATTTTTAAGAAATGTGAAAAAAACGTGAGACTGCAGAGAGTTTAATACAACGTGACACTTGAACAACACTCTGTATTAATATATATATAGCTTCGGAGAGTTCGGACGCAACAAACAAATTTGACCGATGCATGTTACCGACTTTCACCGATGACACCTGAGCAAATGTAACATGTTCACTTTCTTAGTGCATTGGTTTTTTATACCGATCCAGTCTCGTTCGTCAGTCTTGGATTTCACCGGAATCCGGACCTGGTGTGGGCTAACCCTAATATTCTATATTATATATAATTCGCAAGCAAAGGTAAAACAAGACGGTTCAAACAAGACGCAGGCTATTTTTAGATACGTCAGAGTAGGGTTCACTAGCGCACAAAATATAATTCCCGATAACTACGCTATATATGACATATGTATATGTTTAGTTTACCGTTTGGTGCGTAATATTTTCTTTTTGGAAATGAAATCGTCTCAATTTATGTACTGTGTAAAAATTATTAAGTTTAAAAGTGGTTGGGACATGTGAATATTAAAATAGTTTATGGGCGTGAAATACAAAAAAATATGCAGTCTCGTATCATGGGTGAAGGTGTGTAGCAAATATTCGCATTTTTATAATTTGCGTCATTTGAGTATATATTTTGTCAAGAAACTTTACTAGATGGGAAGATATTGTTATTAAATGTTTGATATTTTGTTACACATTGCGATGGTTGTGACGTATTATTATTTTGTAGTGTAATCTTGAGAGTAATCGCAGTTCAAGGTGTAGGTTACTTGTGTAGTAAATATATTTTATTGTAACAATATATAGTTTGTGAAGTTAACATTCGATACACAGCGCTTCTTTGCATACTGTCGCGGAAATTTATAACATGCTGTAACTACATAGTTTGAGCCTCCACAAATTACAACTACCCTTCATTGACATTCTTCCATTGTCTCATTCATCGACCACCTTCGACGCTCATGCTGAACAGTCCCTCGCTACGGAACACTACAACCAATTAACAAAGAACAAAAACACGTTGTTGAAACTGTTCTATACGCTGCATGCAGCAATTTACTTCTGCGACAAAGATGCTTCTTCTTAGATGGTCCTGCAAGAACAGGCAAAACTTTCGTCTACAAAACCCAAAGTCAAACCATCAGAGGTAAGGGAGACTTTCCTACAACCGTAGCATCGACAGGAATAACTGAAACATGGTTACTAGAGGGACGTACTGCACATTCCATTTTTAAAATACCCTTGAAGCTGACCACGACTTCCACATGCAACATCCTAGCTACGTCACTCCACGCTCAACATCTTCTGAAATCCAAAGTGATAATATGGGACGAGGCCAAAATGACGCATGCATACGCATTCCAGGCAGTTGACATGTTATTACATTACCTCACGAGTGACACGCAGCAATTTGGAGGAAAAACCATTCTAATGGGATGCGTGGCTCCCGAGAATTTACAGTCACCAGTTGCATTAACAAACATCCTTTGTGGCGTAACATGCATGTCCTTACACTGACAACAAATAGGAGAGCTCTTCCTCACGAACTAGACTTCGCCAAAGGGCTCCTTGATGTAGACGGCGGAAAAAATGTAACATTTGTTGAATTACTTTCATAAAGTTTTCCTGTTAAATCTAATCCCGTTCAAAAACATTATGGCGACATCGACTTCTCAACTGTCACTCCGGAACAACTCAGTACGCGAGCTATCAGACGGATAAAAAATAAAGTTAAAATTTAAAAATGTTCCCAGTAGAATCTACTTAAAAATGCCATAGATAGAGCTTTTTAAAAAATATCGATCTTTCTGGAAAATTCTATATTGGATATTATTAGTTTTAACTTTACTGACATTTCAATACGAACAAAGAAGCCTAATGAACAAAGCTAGTCTTAGATCATTAAATTCACATACATTTGTACAGTTGTCTAACAGTATTGATATTGATAAAGCTTATTTAAGGAAAAATGAACTGCGCCCCACCCAAGCCCCAGAGAAATGGATATTATGAGTGCAATACCTTTAGGAATTTGAATATGGATGATCATGTGTGTATGTAATAAGTGTGGTCAAGATCAATCCATTTATTAAGAGTATTAAGCATATTGATATTTATAAGGCTTATATAAGAAAAAATGAACTGGGGCCCTAGGCCCCAAAAGAATGGATATTACGAGTTCAGTACCCTTCGGTATCTGAATAAGGATAATGAAGTGTCTGAGTACTAAGTTTGGTCAAGATCCATCTACTCATGTAGGAGTATTTGTTGTTAATTTTAATGAGATATTTCATATAACGAAAAAAAAAAAACAACGATTTAGGGCCCCAAACGGAATGTTATAAAAAATGCATAACCCTTTAAGAGTTTCTTCTGGATAATGATGGGAGTATGTGTTAAGTTTGGTCAAGCTCCATCAATCCATGGGAAAGCCTTTGTGGAACAAGCCCACAAACAAACAAATCCACAAACTTTCAGTTTTATATATATACATGTGATATATTATAGCCAATATACCCTGCGTTACACGGGATTACCTTAGGGCCCCGATCCCGATAAGACCCCAATCTCAATGGGACCCTAATACTATTCTCACCCAGATCCCGGTGCAATCCCTTTTCCCGGTGTGATCCAATCCCCGGTGGAATCCCGTTTTCTTGTAGTTACTATGGCAGGGGGAATCCAGATCCAGGTCGGATCCCGATCCCGTCGGTGTCTTGATCCCAGTGGGATCCGGATGTAAGTTGATCCCGATGGACTACCAATCCCGTTAGGATACCGTAATCTTTTGGATCCTGTTCCACCTCGGCACTCTCTTTTCAGATGTTATCTCTTTTCCCGATAGGATCCCGATGACGGTTTGATTGCTTTACCCGATGGGATCATGATGGCATCGCGTAATCGATGGTTACCATTTGACTGTTAGATCTCGATCCCCTAAGGGTCCTTTACCTCTTTGGGATCATTCTCGGTGCTATTTTGTTCAAATAAGCTTTTAAATTCCATTATATATCACCGTAGAACATTAAAGAACTTTCTGTGACGTTCTAGATTAAATTTAATAACACGCTCGAAACATGTGTAGAACTACTTTTCTAAGTATTTATTTTTCAAACACTAAATGTTATACAACTAATTTTCACTACTATGACTATAGTACATTTTAATTAAAATAGGGGCCCCGATGGTGGCTTATTTAATAAAGTACCTTTTTTAGTTATGTCTGAGATGGGGGGCCCTACAAATATCAGACTCATAAATAAGAGAGTTAAAATTTTAAACTGGTCCCATTAAAATTTACTTACAAATGCCATAGATAGAGCTTTTTAAAATTATCGAGCTTTCTGGAAAAATCTAGAATGGATTTTTATTAGTTTTAAATCCACCGATATTTCAACATGGACAATGAAGTGTATTGCTAAAATGCAAGGTCTATATCCATCAATTCCTATAGAAAAAAATAGTGTTGTCTAAACATATTGAAATTTATATGGCTAAATAAAAAAAAAATGAACCGGGGCCCAAGCCCAGATAAATGGATATTATGCATTCGGTACACTTGGATATTTGAATATGGATATTTAAGTACATTTGTACTAAGTTTGGTCAAGATCCATCAACTCATGTAGGAGTATTTGTTGTTATTTTTGTATACAGATCATGTAAGGAAAAAAATAAATTCGGGGCCCCCGGCCCCAAAGGGAGTGTAATAAAATGTTTTGTACTAAGTTTGGTCAAGATCCATCAACTCATGTAGGAGTATTTGTTGTTATTTTTGTATACAGATCATGTAAGGAAAAAAATAAATTCGGGGCCCCCGGCCCCAAAGGGAGTGTAATAAAATGTTATTAGCCCCTTAAGTGTTCCTTCCCGATAATGATGGATATATGTGTCAATTTTGCCAAAATCCAACGCTCCATGTAAAAGTCTTTGTAGAACAAATAGACCCACAAACAAATCCACAAACTTTAACTTTTATATATATCTAGATATGATAGAATTTTCGTGCACAATTTGCAAGATTATCAATTGCAAACATGCTGATTATTCATTTATATTAAATCCCTAGATGAAGGGATCGAAATCAAGTGGACTACAGGTTTATTTAAATAAATAATAGTCTACTTCTTTTTTTTTTTTTTATTCAAAATAATTCAATACATATATACATATACAGAGTAAAACTAAAATAATGACAGGCACATTTTCTGAAGTTTGAACTAAACAAAATGTTAACATTATAATAGAGTGTACTAAATTAAACATTTGTGTAAATTACTAATTTTTTAACTTATACATATACAGAGTAAAACTAAAATAATGACAGGCACATTTTCTGAAGTTTGAACTAAACAAAATGTTAACATTATAATAGAGTGTACTAAATTAAACATTTGTGTAAATTACTAATTTTTTAACATGATGTCTAAATGAGTTGGAATGGTAAACTATGAATGTATTATTTTGTCATAATATTTCTTAACATATGTTTTGAATTATGTTTTGTATTTTAAATCTAAAAAGTGTTTCTAATGTAATGTCTGTGTAATTATGTTTGTGGAAAAAAGCCTTAAGTCTGTTGTGCCATACATGTTGTCTGTATTGTGAAAGTAATATCAGACTTATTGTGTGTTGTTTCTTGTTTATTGATGCTGGTATTGTGTTTAGTGTTATAGCTCTGTCTATATCTACTGGGTGAACTGTACCTGCTTGTATGATTTGTTTAAGTGTAGATTTAGTCTGCAATATTGTGTTGCATGTCAGATATAAATGTTGTTATGTCTCATCAGCCCCTGTCCTGCAGAGTGGACATTCCATGTTCCTAACCCTGTCCTTGTATGGTCTTGACGATACTGGTGTCATGTTGTATATACGTCTATATGTTATTTCTTTGTCTTTATTTTCGATTTCTTTAATGTGTGTATTTTTAAATGTATTCTTAGTGTTTATTGTTCCATAAACATGTGTCTATTTTATCCTATTGTACAGTGGTGTTGCTTGTTTCTTTATTAAATGTGTGTACATTTCTTTAGTTGTCTTGTGTATAAGTGTTTCGTTGCCTTTTAATGCTTGAATGCATGACATATGAAAATCCGATTGTTTTCTTCCCATGTGATGTGGTGTGTTGTTATCAATTTTTATTAACTGTCCTATCCTTATCCCAATGTAATAATGTGTAAATAAATTTTCCTCCTTCTTTCTAATGGCTTGTCCTATAAATTTAATTCTAAGTGCTTTCAGTTTTGTTTGCATGTCTTGTAAATTAATCCCCCCTTCTAGTTTAGATTGGATTAAAGTTGTATTTTTAATGTTTTTTATTGTTCCTTGAAATATGTAGTTCCTGATGTGTAAGTTGATTTGTCTTAAAATGGTTGGTGGAGGTCCCCATATGTTCCCTGTGTATATTGTTTTAGGAATTACATATGTGTTTATGATTGTGCTCCGGCCAAAAATTAATTGTGCTGTGTATTTATGTCTGTCAATTATCTTTTTTATTGATTGTTCAATGTTTTGCCATGTTTCTGTGTTAGTTTGAGTCTTTTTGTTTGAAAAATAAATGCCATATATCCTAAGACTATCTTTCCTTACGATTTCTAAAGGGAAATCTAGTCTATCTTTCCACTTACCTATCCCCATAATTTCAGATTTAGTTACGTTTATTTTAGACCCACTACCTCTTCCAAATTCTTGAAATATTGATATTATTTTTGAAATAGACTTATTATCAATAGGAAAAAAAATTGTGTCATCTGCATATGCAATGACTTTTGTTTCATTACCTCCAGGGATCCTTACTCCTTTAATACTCTCCTCCCTTCTAATGCTCTCTAACAAAGGTTCAAAGGATAGGATATAAAGGTAAGGGGAAAGGGGACACCCTTGTCTAACTGACCTGTCAATTTTAATGTCTTTTGAAAGTGTGTTGTTAATTATAGGATTACTAATGGGGGACTTGTATACAATTTTAACCCAATTACAAAAATAATCTCCTAGTTTGTTGTGTTGTAATATTTTATGTAGGTATTTATGGTCTACCCTATCAAAAGATTTTTCTTGGTCTAGAGATAATATGCAAGTTTACTTCGAGACATTAGGTACGGAACCTTAACCCTGGTTGAGCATAATTACTATTATTTACACTTCTTATAAAGTTTGAAACTTTAAGTTTGTATTTACATTTTTTAAAAGTTAAATAAAGAATTTTTTTAATGAATTTTAACAGTTTATAAATAGATTGCAAAATCATTGTTTCTAAAAAAAATTATACATTTGCATGGCACTAAAATAAAATAAATGCTCTTACAAAATCCTTAATGATATCGACTAAAACATGTAGTGTAAGAATGCGATTGCTTCCCTTGAAACAGATGTATTTTGTTTAATCATTTTTTAAATGAAACTAAGAGAACATTTTTGAAAAAGATTATGTGAATGGTTTAAATTAGATACCATGACAATATGATAATGCCATTTGGCTAATAGCCTTTCTCAGATTACAGAAGTGAAAAAAAAGAAATTTAACTCTTTAAAATAACATTATTTACAATGCTATGTTATGTCATAAACCTACCTAAATCACAATAAACTCCTGGCTTTTTAACTTGTAGACACAGTGCATGACTAGGCGCGTCCTTCATATATTGATTGACAATCTAAGCTGAATGACTCAAACGGTTAGGAAGCCTATGGTGTCAAGAGCTCCCTTAAGTTCAGGGACATTTTCTCAAATTTCTACATACCTCTGACACCTCCTTGTTTTAATGTGCCCAATGAAACATGACAACAATGCAATAAACAAAATGGATCCTCAATTTAACTTATAGTAACAAAAAATAATATATCTTTTAAATGTACTGTCTAATATTAAAGGTATTTAATAAAAAAAATAATGTAAGAATTTCTTATGAAATATGAAATAAAAAACCCTTTAAATATATGCTTTAAAATATAGATGGCTGTTACTTAAATAAGACTATTCAATTAACATATACTTAACACAAGTAAGCAACAATAGAGACAATCCTAACGTATGATTCAAGTAAGACGCTACACATCTTTATAGCGATGTCTTGAACCAGTTGCTTCTCTTCTAATTAAGGGTCTTTTTTATCGACAAGGATTTGACCTGGCTCTTTCATTCGTCTCGCCTTCGCGCTGTGGTGGTATGCTTTCACTGTCAACACGGCCAAACTTAGCAATGATTTATTTCAACTAGCCTTAAATAAATGCTCAATATTGCTAAACTATGTAAAGTAATCATCTACACAATGTTATGTATGCAGAGCTCAACCTAACCACTTAACGTACTTTTCCAAATATAACTTGGTAACACCGTGGATTACTGTGGGGAAAAAAAAAAATCTGGTACAGGCTGTGTCTGAGTCGAAGACTTGACACACAGGGAAGAAGAATTCTTGTGAGGACTGCAATTGGTGGTCAGTAAAGTAACTTCATTTGGTGATTCTCGTTCCTCCCCTTATTTATATCGATGATGTATCCCAATTGTAACGGTTCCCATAGGATGTATTTAAATTCTTCCATCACGCTACGATAAACTCACTCCTCAAGGCGTTCTAACGTGTGTCAAAGACAATAAATTTTCGTCTCGATTCTTCTTTAATTTTCCTCCATTGACGGTGTTGACCAGTGGTTCTCAACAGTTCTAATGCCGTGACTCCCTTATACAGTTCCTCATGATTTATCGACCCCCGGACATAAAATTATTTTCGTTGCTACATCATAACTGTAATTTTGCTTCTGTTATGAACCGTAATGTAAATATCTGATATGCAGAGTTTATTTTCATTGTTACATATTAAATATAATTAAAGCCTAGTGATTAATCACAAAAAAACAAAATATTGTGAAATATTGATTTCTGATTACAAATAAGTGAACTTTTGTCTTGAAGCATGGTGTAGCATGAGTAACAGTCTTAATATAACAACAGTAAACTGCTTTGCTACATTTTGCGACAGTATGCGTATAAAGCTAACGTCATTGTGAGGGTTGAGATTGTTTCTTTCTTACCAGAAATGCTCAGGATAGATTTTGCAAGAGCACAACGAAGATGATCTTCCACAACAAGTCTATTTTTTTCTTTAGACTTGATTACCAACAAGCTGGAAAAATCCTGTTTCACAAAGATATGCATTTAGAAAAGGATGAATAGGGCTCAACACAGTATCAGACATAAAAGGGTATGACTGCAAACACTTGATTTAGAATTGTGTAACTGGCATTGTAGAGATATCAGTTCCCGCTGTATCGCTGTTCAATGAACTCCTCTTGTGCTGATTCAGAAACAAATTTAGCTATGGCTGTGAATGGATTTCTGACAAGTGTAAATGCGTTATTAGGTAGATTTGGAAAGTACGATTAAATTTCGTCTGCAGGCATGTGCAAATGTTCTTTCACAGAATTGATCATCGTAAGTCTTTCTTCTATTTCAATGTTATCTTCCTCATAAATGCGTGCAGTAGTTGTTGTTCCAGAGTTTTCCATAAAAAGAAACTCATGTTTAAAGTCGCCATTATTAATATAGCTCACGTAAACTAGTAACTGTTAAAATTTTGCAAGTCTGTAGATTCATCAAGCTGGATACTAAATATTGGAAGTGGAGCAGATTTAATTTCCTGGATTACTTGATCACAAACGTCAACAGACATATCATCTATTCTTCTGCAGACAGTGTTGTTAGATAAGGAAATAGCACTCAATTTTGTAACGAAATCGTCTCCGATCTTAACGCGAACAAAGTATTAGGCCGCTGGCAACAGTAAATCTTCATTAATGGTGTGAGATTTCATAGCTCTGGCGATTCTGAGTGCCACCAAATATGAAGCTTCAACGGCTGCTAAGTTGTATTTGTGTTACTTGCTACCAGTGTCAAGTCTGGCCTTCTGGAGTCTATCGGCTTTTTTTCTGAAATAGTTGGTAGCCTTGCCGGCAAAGCTCGGATGCTTTACAACAAATAAGATATTGGGGTTGCTCAATCTCAGTTGTAATTATTGAGGTAAAACCTTATTGTAAATAATCTTCACTGTATTTTCTTTTCTTAATGTTCGTCTCTACGCTATCCATTATCATGTGATGGTTTGCTAACGAAAATAATATATAACTATAGCTATAAAAAGATGATATATTGAAGATCTCAGTGGAAAAGCCAGACTTGTCAGATTTTGAAGATTTTGAGAAAATTGAATATTAAAGTTTAAAAGTATCCAAGTAAAAAAAAAATGTTATAATTTCCCTGTATTTAGTGATAACATTTATCTTTAGAAAATATATAAGTTGTTAGGTTTTTTGTGACTATTTTCTACATTTTTCAGCTTATTATCAGGCTGACGCAAAATTGTGATTTATCTGAGTTTTCCTCTCAAAATTGAAATTTATTAATTAAACTATCTTGTATGTTTTTTAAACGCCAGTAACATCTCTTATTAATCACTTATTAAACTTAAATGGCCTCTCATAATAATAAAACAAATTGTGGCCAAAATAAATAAAAAAACTTTTTTCAAAACATTGTGGAAAAAAATATATCTAAAGTAGTGTACAAGCCTCTGAAATATGGTACTAGTAGTGTAATGACTCAACGATAATGTAATAAATTATATCAAGTTTACACTTTCACAAAGTCATTATTATTCAGCTTATTATAAAATTATTATAAGTAGCATTTGAGTAATATGACTCATTATGAGTATTATGACCTTAAAATGGGACTGAAATTTATGGAAAAGCTATTTTATTTTTATTCTATCAGTCATCAATCAGTTCACTGTAATGACTTCCTTTAATAATATAAAAAGATAAAGGCCTGCATTTTAAAAAAAATGAAAACATTCAGATATTCATACTGTTTTAACACCTTTTAATCAGGTGGGACTAAATGCAATTGCACAAAATGATGAACAATGATTATTTAGACATATTGTAATCCTACTCTCATCACTGCAGTCAGTGGTCAGTGGTCATCACTGCAGTCAGTGGTCAGTGGTCATCACTGCAGTCAGTGGTCAGTGGTCATCACTGCAGTCAGTGGTCAGTGGTCATCACTGCAGTCAGTGGTCAG
>CAXITT010001138.1:81842-102028 GCA_964033795.1 Lymnaea stagnalis | reverse complement strand
ATCATCATTAATCAGAGGCAATCATCATTGATCAGAGGCAATCATCATTGATCAGAGGCAATCATCATTGATCAGAGGCAATCATCATTAATCAGAGGCAATCATCATTGATCAGAGGCAATCATCTTCCATCAGAGGCAATCATCATTGATCAGAGGCAATCATCATTGATCAGAGGCAATCACCATTGATCAGAGGCAATCATCATTGATCAGAGGCAATCATCATTGATCAGAGGCAATCATCTTTGATCAGAGGCAATCATCATTGATCAGAGGCAATCATCATTGATCAGAGGCAATCATCATTAATCACAGGCAATCATCATTGATCAGAGGCAATCATCATTGATCAGAGGCAATCATCATTGATCAGAGGCAATCATCATTGATCAGAGGCAATCATCATTGATCAGAGGCAATCATCTTTCATCAGAGGCAATCATCATTGATCAGAGGCAATCATCATTGATCAGAGGCAATCATCATTGATCAGAGGCAATCATCATTGATCAGAGGCAATCATCATTGATCAGAGGCAATCATCTTTGATCAGAGGCAATCATCATTGATCAGAGGCAATCATCATTGATCAGAGGCAATCATCATTGATCAGAGGCAATCATCATTGATCAGAGGCAATCATCATTGATCAGAGGCAATCATCATTGATCAGAGGCAATCATCATTGATCAGAGGCAATCATCATTGATCAGAGGCAATCATCATTGATCAGAGGCAATCATCATTGATCAGAGGCAATGTGTAACAGAGACGTAACAACATAAGGTAGCATGCTGAGCACACACTGATACAGGCACCATAGTAACTGACTGCAGGACGTGAGGGCTACTGAAACTGATTAAACTTAGTCCTAAACTTTCCTCTAATTGCACTGATTTTAATGAAATAAAACTTGAACAGTAGCTATCTTTACCCCACGTATTAATGATTAAAAAAAAAACACTTTATTGTCATGTTAGAGTTGTTAATTTTTTTTTTTTTAATAAATGAGTAATTTGTAAAATCATTAAAAACATCAATAAATATCAGCCATTCATCGTTTTTTTTAAATTTAAATTTTAATTGAATAGCATAAGCATTTTAACAAAAGTATGAATTTTTAAATTTAAGGCAAATTTTTATCATACAAAATATGCTTAACCTATGTTCGAGGATTGTTTTTTTGTCTGATACAAGTAGTAATGCACTTGTATTCGATATCTACAATTTGGACTTGCAATGAACATCGAGGGAGCTCAAATTCTCACATAAAACTACCCCTCACCCTTACCCGTTCGTCACTTGTGTTCCATATCTCTAACTAGTGAGAACTCGACGTATGTCGCATTGCCACTAAAAGAAAGAATTTGTGTTGTTGATTTAATTATGTACGATTTTGAAATTTTTATAAAAACAATATTATTTGTCTGGCGCGTACACACATAAATTAGAATTTTTTTTGATGCGTGAGCAGGTCACATGCAGGTGTACATACTAGAGGCGTACATTTTTAAAATTTAGCCCACGCACTTCTTGTGATTGATTCACACATGCAATAGATCTGTTAGAAAGTATGTAACTCTTCTACAATAAACATAATTAGGACACCGGTCTCAAAAGGAATATAGTAAAATGATTGTACCAAATTAGAATTAGCTCCCCCCACCCCCTGCTCTGAAATGGTATATTTTACAATGGTGTTCCTAATTCAAACCTACTTACTATGTACTATACAAAGATAAATGTCTTTCTTTGTATTTGATTATATTCCATACCCCCAAGCAATAGTTAAATTTAAAATTATATAACATTATAGATCTTGTTAGAAAAAAAGTTTAGGTTCCCAGCCCAAAACGGAATAAAGGAAAATAATTGTTCTTCTTTAGAAACATCTGAGTGCGTGCACACATCGGTTCACAAAAGTTGTGTGGTGTCGGATGAATAATGGAGGAATGCATCACATTTTATATTTATATTAAAAAAAAAAAAATAAAAATACAAAACCTAATGTAAGGTCCCTGGCCACAAACGGAATATTGTATAACATTTTTGCTATTTCAGAACTCTACTAACTATGTCAAACACAGATTTTTTTTTTTTAAATAATTTTTCTTCTTTAGAAACATCTGGTTGCTTGTACACATCTGTTTACAAAAGTTTTGTGGTGTCGGAAGAATAATGGAGGAATGCATCACATTTTTTATTTATATTAAAAAAAAAAAAAATAAAAATACAAAACCTAATGTAAGGTCCCTGGCCACAAACGGAATATTGTATAACAGTTTTGCTATTTCAGAACTCTACTAACTATGTCAAACACAGATTTTTTTTTTTTGTCTTTTGTTTTTGATTAACATTTTTATTCACCCATCTATTAGCTCTCTTTGAAATTATATTTATTGTAAAGCTAATATAACAAAGAAAAAAAAAATAGAGCCTCATGCTTAAAACGAAATAATTTCAATTGGTGTAGTAATTAAGAAACGTATGCGGAAGTGCTTCGAGAAACTCCTCAAAGTTTTATCACAACGGATAAATTGTTTTGGAGCGATAGCGGATGGATTTTTTACATAGCTCTAATAAGAAGAAAAATAAAATTAAGAGTGACGTCCCAAAACGAACTATTTGAAAATTGTTGTAATGATTTAGAAAAATGTGGTAACTTCTGGACATGAAATAAACACTATTTTATTACACGTGTATGAAGGATATAGGAGCTCATAAGGGACATACATACGTGCAAACATTCTTTTTTTTAAATTTAAATACATTTAAAAAGCATCCTATTATATTTATTAATTTTACTTTGAAGAAGGGAAAAAACAATATCAGTTATGTTAATCGCGTTTATGAAATCAGAGAAACTTAGAGCTTTGACCAAAGTAGGAAATATGATGTCACATTAGTATTTGTTAGCACACATTATTTTTAATTTTATTTCGCAATATTAAATACGCACTAAAAACGCAATAAAACTTAATGTTTTGTTTTCCCGATAAACGTGATTGCAATATATCAATCGCGTATAATATATATATAAAGAAGAATGAGCTATACTGACGTAACTCCAAAGAGCAGAAAAGGTTTAAAAACAATAAGAAATAGTTTCTATTATTTTACGGAAATCGAATACATTTAAAGGCGCAACAAATATTTTTAATCCGCTTTTTTTAAATTATAAGTTAAAGCAATATTATTATAAATTACAAATACATTTAACGTTTCAAATAAGGAACTATTTAAAGCACTTTGTATGAAAATATTTTTTTTTAAAAATCATGATCAAAGAATTACAACTTTTTATATTTATCGGGAAAACCCAAGCATTAGTCGTTTTTAGTGCGTCTTTTAGTGCGTTGTTAATTTTGTGAAATGAAACTAATATTAATTTGTTTTAAATAATCACTCTAATGACATCATAAAGACAATAGCCTATTTCGCAATTATATAATTCTTAGGTTTCTTTAATTTAATAACCGCTCGTTACAAAACTGATAATATAATCCCTTCTTAAAAGTAAAAATAATAAATACAATTGATAGCTTTGTAAAATAAAGTTTTTAATAAAGCACTAGCACATTTTTGCTTTGTATATTTTTACATTTAAAAAATGTTGCTTTTTGTATGCCAAAAATATACTTTAATTAAATTTAAAACATAATAAAAGCTAACCTTTAAATGTAATTACAATAAGAAAATACGGTTTAAGTCAATCAAAGCAGCGCAACTCCATATCTAAAAAGCATTCACTCATCCACCTATACCTCACACAAATAAGAACGAACCATGTGAAATGCAAATATGTTAATTTGGGTATGGGGTGGACTACAATCTGGGGGAAGATTTTATAAATTTATTTAAATCCGGTTGGAGGGGGTTGGTCACTTTGACCTAGGCAAAACAAGACACGTCTAAAAATAAAAGAATTAATTTGATCAATAATTAACCTTCTTGGATACATTCATATTGGAGGTAAGAAGAAGGACGTGTACATTTTTATGTGGATGACAATATATTTAAATCCTATGGTTTTACATTTGTGGAAAAATAAGATGTTACATTCTCTTTTTACAAAATATTGGTATGTTAAATTTTCCCAAGGCAATACAAGACACGTCCCAAAATAAATGTATGAATTTGATAAATAATTAGCCTTCTTGTGTACATACATATTGTGGATAAGAAAAAAGATGTGTAAATTGTTACGTTGATGACAATATATTTCAATCTTTAACCTTGAATTATACCCCAAACATATGAACCTGACATCGAACCTTGATCATATAACTTAAAATAAAGAGTGACATATAACATTGACATATGACCATACCATGCAAAAAAATGTCATGTAACCTTACATTTCATTTAGGCAATTCATATTTTGCAGACACATACATTTATATACGACATAATGTATATAAAGTAGTTATTACCAGGCATAGATAAGTGATCAATTATAACTATGTTTTATAACCATTAGAAGGCATAGATAAGTGATCAATGTTGACTTTGTACCGCGCTTCGAGCCTTTGGGGATGAAGCGTGTTTTTTGCGATGAACGAGTGGCTTAAACTGTCTCAAACGAAATAGCTGGTGGTCTTGAGTTCAATCCCCACCAAAGCCATCCCAAGCAAACCGGGTGGATGGGACCCGTTAGCCCTGGACGGCAACCTGTCTAAGAGAAGGCAAACTCTGAATTTAAACCAGGAGCCAAAATGATCAACAAATTGATCGTGGGCACCTCAAATATAAGAAGAAGAAGAAGAAGTTTCAATTTGTGAGTTCCATAGTTTATATATATATATATACTAGCCGGCCTGGCCGGGATTGCATTAGGACCCCAATCCTGGTTATATCTGAGATAGGGGCCCTACAAATGTCAGACCCATAAATAAGAGTTAAAATTTAAAATTCGTCCTATTAAAATCTACTTAAAAATGCCATAGATATAGCTTTTTAAAATTATCGAGCTTTCTGGAAAATTCTAGAATGGATATTATAAGTTTTAATTCCGGCGATATTTCGATACGGCAAATGAAGGGTATGGATACAATGCTAGGCCTACATCCATTAATTCACATAGAAACTATCGTGTTGTCTAAGACTATTGATATTTATATGACTAAATTAACATTAATGAACTGGGGCACAGGTCCAGAGAAATATATATTATCCGTTCAGTACCCTTGGATATTTGAATATGGATATTAAAGTAGATGTGTACTAAGTTTGGTCAAGATCCATCAACTCGTGTAGGAGTATTTGTTGTTAATTTTTTATATATATCGTATGAGGAAAAAAACAAATTCAGGACCTCCTACCCAAAACGGAATGTTATAGAATGTTCATAGCCCGTTAAGCGATCCTTCTGGATAATGATGGATATATGTTTCGTGTTTGGTCAAGACACATAAATCCATGTAAAAGCTTTTGTAGAACAAGCAGACCCACAACCAAACAAGAAAATCCACAAACTTTCACATTTACAGATATCTATATACGATACAATTTTCGTACACAATTTGCAAGATTATCAATTGCAAACATGCTGACTATTTAGTTATATTAAATCCCTAGATGAAGGGATCGAAATCAAGTGGACTACAATTAAATAAGTCATAATAGTCCACCTGTAAAGATCAGTATTAGCGAAAGTGCCCTGGTTGAGCATAATTAATATTATATGTACTTCTTATAAAATTTAAAATTTTAAGTTTGGATTTAATTTAAAAAAAGAGTTAAATTATGAATGTTTTTAACAGTTTTAACATTAGATTGCAAAATCATTGCTTCTAAAAAAAATTAATACATTTGCATGCCACAAAAATAAAATGAAACCTCTTACAAATTTGTAAATGATATCGACAAAAATATGTAGTAGAAGAATGCACTTGTTTCCCTTGAAACACATTTATTTTGTTTAAACATTGTTTAGAAGAAAAGAGGAGAACATTTTCTAAAAAGATTATGTGAATGGTTAAAATTAGATACAATGACAATTTGATAATGTTATTTTGGCTAAAAGCCTTTCTAAGATTACAGAAGTAAAAAACAAGAAATATAACTATTTTAAAATAATATTATTTATAATGCTATGTTGTGTCATAAACCTTCAACCTCAATCACAATAAACTCCTGGCTTTTTAACTTGTAGACACAGTGTATGAGTAAGTGCGTCCTTTCTATATTTATTGATAATCTAAGCACAGAGACTCAAATGGTTAGGTGGTCTATAGTGTCACGAGCTCACTTATGATCAATGACTCAAATGGTTAGGTGGTCTATAGTGTCACGAGCTCACTTATGATCAATGATTCAAATGGTTTGGTAGTATATAGTGTCACGAACTCTCTTATGTTCAGTGACTCAAATGGTTAGGTAGTCAATAGTGTCACGAGCTCCCTTATACTCAATGACTCAAATGGTTAGGTAGTCTATAGTGTCACTAGCTCCCTTATGCTCAATGACTCAACTGGTTAGGTAGTATATAGTGTCACTAGCTCCCTTATGCTCAATGACTCAAATGGTTAGGTAGTCTATAGTGTCACTAGCTCCCTTATGCTCAATGACTCAACTGGTTAGGTAGTGTATAGTGTCACTAGCTCCCTTATACTCAATGACTCAAATGGTTAGGTAGTCTATAGTGTCACTAGCTCCCTTATGCTCAATGACTCAACTGGTTAGGTAGTATATAGTGTCACTAGCTCCCTTATGCTCAATGACTCAAATGGTTAGGTAGTCTATAGTGTCACTAGCTCCCTTATGCTCAATGACTCAACTGGTTAGGTAGTGTATAGTGTCACTAGCTCCCTTATACTCAATGACTCAAATGGTTAGGTAGTCTATAGTGTCACTAGCTCCCTTATGCTCAATGACTCAACTGGTTAGGTAGTATATAGTGTCTCGAGCTCCCTTAAGGTTCAATGACTTAAATGGTTAGGTAGTCTATAGTGTCTCGAGCTCCCTTATGCTCAATGACTCAAATGGTTAGGTAGTCTATAGTGTCACGAGCTCCCTTAAGGTTCAATGACTCAAATGGTTATGTAGTCTATAGTGTCACTAGCTCCCTTATACTCAATGACTCAAATGGTTAGGTAGTCTATTGTGTCACTAGCTCCCTTATGCTCAATGACTCAAATGGTTAGGTAGTCTATAGTGTCTCGAGCTCCCTTATGCTCAATGACTCAAATGGTTAGGTAGTCTATAGTGTCACGAGCTCCCATATGCTCAATGACTCAAATGGTTAGGTAGTCTATAGTGTCTCGAGCTCCCTTATTCTCAATGACTCAAATGGTTAGGTAGTCTATAGTGTCACTAGCTCCCTTATGCTCAATGACTCAAATGGTTAGGTAGTCTATAGTGTCTCGAGCTCCCTTATGCTCAATGACTCAAATGGTTAGGTAGTCTATAGTGTCACGAGCTCCCATATGCTCAATGATTCAAATGGTTAGGTAGTCTATAGTGTCACGAGCTCCCATATGCTCAATGACTCAAATGGTTAGGTAGTCTTTAGTGTCACGAGCTCCCATATGCTCAATGACTCAAATGGTTAGGTAGTCTATAGTGTCACGAGCTCCCTTATGCTCAATGACTCAAATGGTTAGGTAGTCTATAGTGTCACGAGCTCCCTTATACTCAATGACTCAAATGGTTATGTTTATATAGTGTCACTGGCTCACTTATGCTCAATTACTCAAATGGTTAGGTAATCTATAGTAGCACGAGCTCCCTTATGCTCAATGACTCAAATGGTTAGGTAGTCTATAGTGTCACGAGCTCCCTTATGCTCAATGACTCAAATGTTTAGGTAGTCTATAGTGTCACGAGCTCCCTTATGCTCAATGACTCAAATGGTTAGGTAGTCTATAGTGTCTCGAGCTCCCTTATGCTCAAAGACTCAAATGGTTAGGTAGTCTATAGTGTCACGAGCTCTCTAATGCTCAACGACTCAAATGGTTATGTTTATATAGTGTCACTGGCTCACTTATGCTCAATTACTCAAATGGTTAGGTAATCTATAGTAGCACGAGCTCCATTATGTTCAATGACTCAAATGGATAGGTAGTCTATAGTGTCAGGAGCTCCCTTATGTTCAATGACTCAAATGATTAGGTAGACTATAGTGTCATGAGCTCTCTTATGCACATGACTCAAATGGTTAGGTAGTCTATAGTGTCACGAGCTTCTTCTTCTTTTCTTCTTTATTTTGAGGGCCCACGATCAATGAATTGATCATTCTGGCTCCTATGTTTCAGAGGGGTTTGCGATGTTACTGTGCATGGGTTTCATTGGGATACTTCACTGGTTGCAAGGGCGACTCAGCAGTGGTGTTATGAACTGGGGGTTGGAATACAGGAGGCAATAGACACAAATGTATCGAGTGTAGCCGCCTCAACTGTTGCTTTTGGAAGCTTGTTCCAGTCCCCTATTGTTAGACACAAATGTATCGAGTGTAGCCGCCTCAACTGTTGCTTTTGGAAGCTTGTTCCAGTCCCCTATTGTCTTCGGCAGGAATGAGGAGCTCCTGTACTTTGTTCTTGTTTTTACCAGCCGGAACTGTTTGTCGTGGCTTTGTCGCAGTGTGGGAAGGGGGGAGATGAACGAGTTTCTGTTTGATTCCGGAGCAGTGCACCAGCCCATTTGTTATCGTGTACAACATGGTGAGCCTGGATAGTCGTCGTCGTTCTTCCAATGTAGACCAGCTCAGTGTTTCCAGCATGCTGCCAACACTCGAGGTGCTTCTGTAACGTTTCATGACAAAGCGTGCTGCTGGTCTCTGGACAGCCTCCAAACTGTCGATGCTTTTCTGGGTAAATGGGTCCCAGACTGTAGAAGCGTACTCTAAGATAGGCCGGAAAAAGGCTTTATAAGCTTTTTCTTTCACGCTTGAGTTTCCGATCTTCAGATTGCGCCTTAGGAACCCCAGGGTCTTGTTTGCCTGTTAATGTGCTCGTCCCAACGGACCTCTCTTTGAATGGTAACACCCATGTACTTTACGGAGGAAACAGTTTCAAGAATATGGCCATGTAAGAGAGTTTTAGAGGGAATCTGTTTCTGGAGACTGACAGGGTCTGGCACTTGACGGGATGAAATTCCATGTCCCAGCTCATCTCCCATTCAGCTAACCGATTGAGGTCTTGTTGAAACTGGCTCTGGTCAGAGCTGTTTACGATTGTCCTATTTACCGCAGTGTCGTCTGCGAACAGTCTTGCTTGAGAGGTCAGCTTCTCGGGCAGATTATTGATATATTTTAGGAACAAACAATGGCCTAGCACTGAGTCCTGGGGGACACCTGACTTAACACCGACATAGGAGGAGGTTTTGCCATCTACCACAACTGCTTGGCATCGGTTGCTGAGGAAGCTAGAGATCCATGTTTTGGTAGTGCCTTGGATCCCATATCTGTGCAATTTGTGTAATAGCAAGCAATGGTTGACACTGTCAAACGCTTTTGAAAAGTCCAGCACAAGCACATCAGTCTGCTTGCTGTTCTCCAAGTTGGTCGTCAATTCTTCAGCAAATTCAAGGAGTTGGGTCTCGCATGATCTGTTGACTCGAAAGTCATGCTGACAGTCATTGAGTATATTTGGTCTTTCCAGGTGATTCATGACCACGCTTACGATTATGTGCTCCAATAGTTTTCATACAACGCTAGTGAGGGATAGAAGGCGGTAATTGGCTTGGTCGTAATGCTCTCCATTTTGTAGATTGGAGTGACATATGCTGTTCTCCAGTCAGTTGGAACGTTACATGTGAATATCGACGATTGGAAGAGGATTGTTAATGTAGGAGCGATTTCATTGGCCAGTTCTTTTAGCACTCGTGGTTTAATGTTGTCAGGACCACATGTCTTGTAGGGGTTAATGTTTTTAAGGAGTTCCAGCACACCCTTCTCTGAAATCTGGATATCTTCCATGGTGGGGTAGACTGTGCTCGTCATGTTGGTCTTCAGAAGAAACTCAACTTCTGAGTACTCTCTACCATCCCCAAAGACAGACTGGAACTGTTGATTGAGTATGTTCGCCTGTTCTTTGGGTTCAGACGTCAACTTGCCTTCAATTCTCAAGGGGGAAACCCCGATGTTTGTTGACCTTCGATGCTTGACATAGCTCCAGAACCGCTTGTTCTTTGCGGTAGTATCTTCCTCTGAGAAGATGCCGTTCAGGTAGTTCCAGTAGGGATTTCTCGCACAGCCTGTTTCTTTTTTAGAACGCTGACTTGAAATTCACAATAAGGTATGCAGTGGTCTGATTTTCCGGGGATGACTTCTACTCTTGGGATGAGATGTGGACTGTTAGTGTGGAGTAGGTCAAGAGTGTTTTCCCCTCGCGTGGGTTCTTTATTCATCTGTTCCAGACCATGGTTGTTAATTATCTCCATGAATTCAGAGTGTAACACCGGGTATGGGGACTTGGGTTTCAAAGCAGGAATCTGCAAGTCCCAACCAGGAAAGTTGAAATCTCCCCCTATAAGGAGAGAAACGTTCTTAGACTTCATTGCTCTCTGAAGTGACACATCAAGCCTCCTCAGGCTTGGTTCATCTGCTGTCGTGGGCCTGTAATAGGCACACAAGTAAAGTGTGCGTCTACCCTTCAGCTTCACCTTCACCCACAGGAGTTCGCATTCATCAACATCTAGTTCTGGAACAGCGTGACAGTCCAGGCTGTCACTGACAGCAACAAGTACTCCTCCTCCTCTGTCTTTTCTGTCTCGCCGGAAAAGTTTGTAATTAGACGGTACAACATCTGCGTTGGCTATGGAGGGATTCAGCCATGTTTCTATACCAAAGATGATGTCAGGCTTTAAGCTGTTTATCAAATTGGCTATCTCGACTCTCTTTCCGCTGCAGACTGAAAGTTCACATTCAATATGCGCAATGGTCTGTGTTTTCAATTTTCTTGGTGACTGCAGCGCATAGGAGTAGAGCAGTTTGGTGGCTGAAAACTCTGAAGGTTCGTTGGTGTGGTGCATGCGGAATTTAGGGAGAAATCTGGGAGGGTGGATTCTGACCTTGAACTGTGGAGGTCAAACACGATCTGGCTATTCGGGCATCCGCAGACAGCACAGTACCACGGCATGCCAGAATTTTCCCCATACTGTTTGTCATAGTCTGTGTCGATGCTTTGGCATTGACCATGGAACCATTGCCCACATTGTTCACATGCAACGCCTCTGTCTTCCCACTGCACTGCAAGGTCACAAGTACCGCAGGTCCGTAATGACTGGGAACATGAGCGGGTATGTGATGACTGGGAACATGAGCGGGTATGCGATGACTGGGAACATGAGCGGGTATGTGATGACTGGGAACATGAGCGGGTATGTGATGACTGGGAACATGAGCGGGTATGTAATGACTGGGAACATGAGCGGGTATGTGATGACTGGGAACATGAGCGGGTATGTAATGACTGGGAACATGAGCGGGTATGTAATGACTGGGAACATGAGCGGGTATGTAATGACTGGCAACATGAGCGGGTATGTAATGACTGGGAACATGAGCGGGTATGTAATGACTGGGAACATGAGCGGGTATGTAATGACTGGGAACATGAGCGGGTATGTAATGACTGGGAACATGAGCGGGTATGTAATGACTGGGAACATGAGCGGGTATGTAATGACTGGGAACATGAGCGGGTATGCGATGTAGGATAGCCAGCACCCGTAGCGATGTTTGGTCCAGGGTTGGGTTCACGAGAGTAGGAGTTGGCTGGGAGAATGCAGGCCAGATATAATAGCACAAGTCTTTGGCGTCCTATGGGAAACTGAGCAGAGCAAGTTCGAGATGAACTATGCAAAATGTCAACAAACACGCAGTGGCCAGTCCCCGCTGTGCGGAAAACTGTTTTCTTACGTTGGTCTAAATTTACAGATGACACGACACCTTCTGGTCTCTTGGTATCACAGGTAAATAGTTTGTTTACCTGAGTCGCTACCACAATGGTATACAGCGTAATATTGTATGTGAACATACCTCCAGTCACTCTGATGTGTAGCAGTCAAAGAGCACACACGCAGGTATAGTGCTATTTTAAGCTTGAAGTAATGCAGGACAGTAAAATAAAGATGGCGCCGAATATCAACATAATGCACACAGGGTCTGAAAACACTTGATTTACTTAAAATTTTGAGGACAGTAACTTTGAACCACGCCCTTGACCAGTAATAATATCATTTTAATCTATAACAACGTTTTGTTTACAATTTGATGGACCAATAATGTCATAATCGAAGAAATATTCCTCATCACAAACACAGGTAAAAAAATACACGTCTTCACTGGGCATGCGCAAACCCCTTGGCATCTGTCAGCACCAGTACTACAGGCACAGCTGTCAGCACCAGTACCAAAGACACAGCTGTCAGCACCAGTCCACAGACAGAGCTGTCAGCACCAGTCCACAGACAGAGCTGTCAGCACCAGTACTACAGCCACAGCTGTCAGCACCAGTACCACAGGCACAGCTGTCAGCACCAGTACCACAGGCACATCTGTCAGCACAAGTACCAAAGGCACAGCTGTCAGCACCAGTACCACGGGCACAGCTGTCATCACCAGTACAACAGGCACAGCTGTCAGCACCAGTACCACAGGCACAGCTGTCAGCACCAGTACCACAGGCACAGCTGTCAGCACCAGTACCACAGGCACAGCTGTCAGCACCAGTACCACAGGCGCAGTCATTGCTACAATTGGGTTCCCATTTTCCTTACCCACAATCTGTATAGAGAACGAAATCATAGAAGAACTCAAAAGCTTACAGTAATATAATCATTGATAGAAAGTACCAACCATAAATGAAGTATAAGACATCAAAAAATGTTGGTCAGAATAGTATCATGAATTGTATGCTCCAATATTTTATTTTGTATACAATGTTTATTAAAACCTCCTGAATATATACATATCTTACACAAATTGTTTCTAACAAGTTGTTTTATTTTAATTGTGTCTGTTATTTATAAATATTCAAATAGTTATCCATATTTAAATAAATAAAGAGTTAAGTATACCTCTTATTATTTTTAGATCTTTTTTTTCATTTGATGGAATAATTTTACGTTTTGATCTAAGTTATATTTTTGTAGAAACTAAAGAATTTATTTATTATTGACTTACAGTTTAAAGATTAAGAACAGTGTAAGAACAATTCAATGAAATTGTTAGAAATTTAGAACTATATGTAAAATCTCAAAATCTTCTTACCAACACAAGAGCGGCCATTATTATCAAGGAAATAGCCAGAAAGACAAGAACAATTGTAACCAGCTAAAGTGTTAACACCTTTGTTTTTCTATTCACACAGTTTGAAGTGATCAAAGTTATATTCATTGATATCTGTTTAAAAAGATGGATGGACAGATTTAGTTTTTGCAACTAAATGGATGGATTTTTAAATTTTTTAAAAGATTAAATATATATTTAAATAAAACAATATTAATTTAAAACTAAAATTTAATATTTTAATTTTTTTTTCACCAAGCAAAAAAAAAAAAATAATTCATTAATTAATCAACACATACAAATCGGTAACAGTCATTTAAATGTTTTTTAAACATCAATTATCAACTCCTCAGCTCACCCTTCACCTTGAAATGTCACAGTTTCTTGAAGACTGTATCCACTTGTACACAAACAATATGCAGTGTTAGTACCAAGGGCTAAAGTACAGACATGATCACACTTCAAGTCACCCACAATGTTCCCTGAAATTCAGTTTTAAAAAACATAGTTTCATATGTACCTCCGTGTTGAATATGCCATCAACACTTGCAAACGTAGTCCATTGCATAAACTTTGCCAAAACCTAGTTAATTTCACCCTTATATTCATTCAAGGGATTACAGAAATAACTGACTTCTTTCCCGACCTTTCCTTTCATAAAAATGACATTTCCTGTTGTTAGTGATTCAGAAACGAGGGTGGCAGGCAAATGGGGTGTTCCACTCCAGGGAGTAATTTTTCTTTTATATGGAGGGGTAGCATTTTCAGCACATTTGCACATATTTTTTGTGGGGTTTATTTTGTAGAAAGCGTTAGAGAAAACTTGGCCCGAGCTGGTGGCACTAGTCCAAGCTACAGCACTGCCTAAGTTAGAGTTTGATATTAATTCAATGCGTTCCTATCTGATTATTTCTTAAGTCTTACTCTTGACACAACTTGTCCTGTAAGTCCCCAGAGTGCACCAATAGTAACACTTGCAGTTGAAGTTTCCTGGTGTGTTCTCACATATCTGCTCTCACTTGAGAGTTTTTGTTGTACATTGATTGATATCTGAGACACTAACAATTGTTATCATTTGATAGTTTAATACTCATCTCGTATGGCCATTATAACTACAAGATTTTATCTTTCTAAAAAGTCAATACCAGTATAATTTATGTGTTTAAATTGATTTTTATTCAATTATATAGTATGTTAATATTAAGGAACAAAACACCCCAAGTTTATTTTTTAAATCAACAATAGTGAAATCAAATATATCTATCAGACGTACTGTCACTGATTTTATTTTTATTCCTGGTATATCCTTTCCTAGCAAGACGAGAATAGCTGCCTATGTGTTGACACAGTCTTTAACTAATAAATCACAGTTGATGTCTTGTACATCCAGGCATTTAGTGATATCTAAAGAAACATTTTAAATGTATGATAAAACTGTAAATATGAAATAATAATTTGTTCAAATTTAGGATTTAAAAAAAAAAATGTCTTTGCTAATTACGTCAAGTGTTTAAACCAATTTTTTCTCTCTTTGATCAAAGAGACATCTATGTTACATAACTAAACGTCAACTCTGCTGCATATCTATGATTCACCTCTGTTACATAATAGTGAGTAACATAACCAAATAACCATTGATAACAATGTATAGCAATGAAAACAAAACTTGCTGTAAAAGACAAATCAAGTTTCAAATTAATGTTTAAATATCAAATACTTGTATGACTCGCAGACTTAAAATAAAAACAACAAATTAGTTGACACAAACTAAGTAACATCTTTAAACTTAAAAACTGATGTACGGCAAATTCAAAATACATGTAACACTCATTACGCATTTCTTCCTGTTACACCTAAAAAGACTGACCTGTATAAGTGTTATTTTTGTGCAGCCTGTGGGACACGGACATTGATGTGATCCTTATGTGTTGACGCAAATCTTTCCAATAGAACACGCCACGTCACTAAGGCATTCATTAAGATCTATGTTAATTTTATAGCCCCTGACAGGGTTACATGTCCTGCGTCTTTTAGATATAAATGTGCATACACATTTTTTCCATGGCAAAGCTGATCACAGACTGTTCAATATATTATAATTATGCTTGTAAATATTAAGGCTCATCACAGACTGTTGAGTAGAAATTCACATATGCCTCTTTGTTAAAGCTTAACAACAGTTGCTTTATTTACACAAATTGTAAGTGTCTAATTAATCTTCTTTAGTAATAAACAGAACCAATATAATGTTTAAATCACAATATTTATACTTAATTTTTTAAATCCAAATAGAAATGATATCTTAAGTACACCATCTAATGATAATTATGTTAAATATAGATTTTTGTTAAAGTAGGTTTAAACCCTAGTAATGAGGTCAAACAGACGGGATATTACCTTTTCTTAAATGTACTAAATTTTTCACTCGCTCCAAGATGAACTTCATATGGAACTTTCTTTTTTATGACAAGGGTAACAAAAATACAAAAGAGATCCTTCTTTAATCTGACATGATTGGCTGTAGGGTTTGCTGACTGATGTACATTTATTGATATCTGGGAAGAATAAAGAAACACATTAGAGACAAGCAAAGTAAAGATATTTACTCTATATTCTTTAATCAAATCTTAATGGTTCACAAGAGATAATTAAATGTGAATTAATTAGCTTTTTTGATTATGGAATCAAGTTTAAAACAATCAGTTCATAAAAATAAATCTGAGAAAAGTTTTATAAAAAGCATATCAAATCTCATACATAAGTTTGTAAGTGAATTAAAAAAAGTGTGTGTAATTTATATACACTAATATCTAAACATGCTCAAACAAAAACAATCAATGTGTTGAAAACTACCCTGCTCATTGTGCTTCATTGTTTAAATAACAAAACATCTTAAGTATAGATAAAATTGAACTTAGAAATGTTACTTTCACATAAATAAAAGTTTAAAAAATGAAATTATCATCTAAACATTGTTTGTCTCCATTTAAAGTGTATCCAGTGTTGCAGTTACATAAGGAAGACCAATTTGACATTGAGCAAGCCTGGGAAAAAACCCTTCTCCTTACACAGTGTGGCGGTAGTTTGGCCATTTGACTGTGAGGAAACCTAGGAAAAGGCCTTCACCTTAAACAGGTTGGCTGTAGTTGGGCCACTTGACTATGAGCAGACCTAGGAAAAGGCCTTCACCTGAAAGAGGTTGGCTTTAGTTAGGCCATTTGACAGTGAGGAGACCTAGGAAAATGCCTTCACCTTAAACAGGTTGGCTGTAGTTGGGCCATTTGACAGTGAGGAAACCTAGGAAAAGGCCTTCACCTTAAACAGGTTGGCTGTAGTTGGGCCACTTGACTATGAGCAGACCTAGGAAAAGGCATTCAGCTTAAAGAGGTTGGCTTTAGTTAGGCCATTTGACAGTGAGGAGACCTAGGAAAAGGCCTTCACCTTAAACAGGTTGGCTGTAGTTGGGCAAATTTGACGGTGAGCAAACCTAGGAAAAGACCTTCACATTAAACAGTTTGGCTGTAGTTGAGCCATTTCACAGTGAGGAGACCTAGGAAAAGGCCTTCATCTTAAACAGGTTGGTTGTAGTGGGGCAATTTCACAGTGACGAGACCTAGGAAAATGCCTTCACGTTAAACAGTTTGGCTGTAGTTGGGCCATTTGACATTGAGCAAGCCTGGGAAAAAAACGCTTCTCCTTACACAGTGTGGCAGTAGTTGGGCCATTTGAAAGTGAGCAGACCTAGGAAATGGTCTTCACCTTAAACAGGTTGGCTGTAGTTGGGCCCTTTGACTTTGAGTAGACCTAGGAAGAGGCCTTCACTTTAAACAGGTTGACTGCAGATGGGCCATTTGACAGTGAGCAGACCTAGGAAAAGGCCTTCATCTTAAACAGATTGGTTGTAGTGGGGCAATTTCACAGTGACGAGACCTAGGAAAATGCCTTCACCGTAAACAGGTTGACTGTAGTTTAACAATTTGACTGTGAGCAGACCTAGGAAAAGGCCTTCATCTTAAACAGGTTGGTTGTAGTGGGGCAATTTCACAGTGACGAGACCTAGGAAAATGCCTTCACCGTAAACAGGTTGGCTGTTGTTGGGCAAATTGACAGTGAGCAGACCTAGGAAAAGGCCTTCACCTTAAACAGGTTGGTTGTAGTCTGTTCTGATAGAAGAAAACAATTAAGGTTAAAAATGTGTAAAGCAAAAATTGTTTCACAAATATAAAGATAACCTTTCTTCATTTTCAAAGAGTTTGTTTTTAAGATAGCTTTGAATTTATTTCAACTATTTCTCACTTGCATTAGCTTCATTTGAAATATTGTCACATGACATTTAATTTATTTGAACTATTCTCACTTGACATTGTTTTCATTTGAACTATAACTACTTTGCTTTAAAAACATTTGAACTATTCCCAAGGGTATTGAATTTCTTTAAATTATTCACACCTTGAATAACTTAATTTGTTTTAAAAAAATCTACCTTTCTGGCAAGTTTCAGTACAATGGGGAAGGATTATAATGGGATTCAGATCCGGATGGGATCCCTCTTACGATAGAATCCTGGCTATTGTTGGATTCCGATTCCGGTCATGGTGGAATCCCAAACCCGGTAAGAATCCGATCCCGGTGAGATCCCGTTTCTGGAGGTATCCCAATCCAATAAATGAGATCCCAATCTGGTTTGATCCCATATCCGGTGATATCCCGATCCTGGTATGATCTCGAGCGCGATGAGGTCCCGATCTTGGTGGGATACCGATTTCGGTGGTATCCCGTTTCCGGTGAGGTCCAGCTAGCGGTAGTTATAAGGAACTCTCATACTTGACATAGGCCTACAAGCCATATTGCAATTGTTATCATCGTCTTACGAGAAATTCCATTGCTGTATTAACGTTATTTGTTGCATGTGTGTGTAGAAACGAAATGCTACATCATTTAAAATTTCCGTTGAATCAACAATTTCAATTATTGTTTCTTGGTTACTCTGGAATTTTGAACAAAATGATACCAGTACCAGCAATACAACAAAACGAGGCTGTCTGATTATATATGATCACAATCTTTCGCTCTTATTTTAATCAGTGCAAATCAATCACTATTAATACGCGCATTTGCATACGAAAAAATGGGAGAGCTCACCAATCACGGACAACGTATTTGCAGCAATCTGTATGAGATGACTATCATTAAATGACCCCACGCTATCATTCCGATCTCAGTCATTTCTGCAACGTCACAATTTTTTTATTTTTTTAAAGTCAACACTTCATCAAACATTGGCACATATTTGATGGACCTCCTCCTTAGCTCCACTCCAGGACAATGATGACGTGTGTGGCCACTGCATTAGTCGGTGATCCACTTCTAATCCCCCCCCCCGCCCACAAGACTTTAAGGGACAACTCTTATATTCCGGGCGGGTGGGGAGGGAAGAAAAGAAAGTGGTGGGGGGGGGGGGGGGGGGAGGGGCGCTCATGCATAATGACAAATCTAGTATTTCATTCTTTTTTTGTGAAGTGTCTACAGTTTGGACATTTTGTTTAGCATACTTACTTCTTGGTGTTTAAAATATGGTCATAGGTTGAGAAAAAACATGTTGTTATGTAACTTTTGTTGGGGGATGTTTAAGGACTCTTTAGAAATAAAAAAAACAACGAACAAATCGATTTATAATTCAGTTTTAATTAACTATAACTGCCTCTATTTAATTTTTTAAAAATACACTTAAGTTTATAAAGGAAATACGAAATGCGTTAAGAAATAATATACGCACCTCAACTGCCAGATTACCTCTATAGTTTTACAACTGTTTTGAAAGTTTACCAAAGTTCCAACTGTTACCACTATTAAAATTATAATTTCACATCATATTTACCGACCCATCAGGCAGCTAAACATCATCGCTGACACAGGAATCAGATTTAAAAAAGATTCATCTTTATCGTCCGATGTTTCAGAGTTAATAATTTGCAATACAAGATCGTTTGTATGCAAATGTCACAACCTACTTGGTCTAGTGATAGTTGATTTTCGTTGAATATGCATGGCCATTGCATTTTTTGCAAACGATTCAACATTAATCAAATAAAAATGTCATGTCCAAAAACACATGTAAACAAACCGGAAGGAAGTAAAAAAAATGTCTCCTTGGTTTGACAACATAAAAAGACAGATCAAAAAGCAGCGAACCAAACTACAATGAGAAGTCACGATAACGATGTTTGTTCTTGGCTCTTTTCTTTTCATATTGAAGTACCAACAATGATAATGTGTGGATTATTGACTGGGCTTTGGCTGGAATTGAACTCCCGACATCAAATTTAAAGTTTGCTCAATTTGGGAATTGTTAAGTTTAGACCATTCGGCCACGCAGCAACCTCCCTTTGCTCCCTCTTTAAAAAAAATGACAACAGCATGATTTCTTGTACGTCCTCCCAATCGCGTTATAAGAGACCTCACGATACAGATGATTTGCCCCAACGTGTCCGCCCCATGATCCATTATTTGCGAGGGCGGCTGCTGATTTATATTGTTGGGGCGCCCCGTAATTAAAACCAACATTTAAAAAAAAAAAAAAAACATCCCGGAAAAAAATCGTAAGACAATATGTCGAATTAAATTCCCCCCAAAAATTAAAGTAATAAAATAATTAATTTTTAAACAAATAAATTTTTATTATTAAATAAAGAAGAATTAAAAAGTTAAAATAAAAACTATTACCTTTCAAAGTTTGGTTTTAATTAAATCTAGACCATTATGGATTGTTCTGTAATTGGTTTAGGTTGCCGGTGCAAAGGTTCTGCCTTTACGTGGCGCACCGGACTAGTAGGGTTCTCATAACCCGAAGCTAAAGAACCTGGCATTTTCTGCCAAAACCAAATCTCGCCTTTACTAAGAAGTTTAAGGCGAGAACTTTTACCCTCGCCCCCCCCCCCCACCCCCCCCCCCCC
>CAXITT010001138.1:0-65143 GCA_964033795.1 Lymnaea stagnalis | reverse complement strand
AAAAAAAAAAAAAAAAATCAAATTTTCAACATCAATATACGAGTTATTCTTTTTCCCATATTAACAGCATGTATGACTGAATAACTGGATGTGCGATCCGCACGAAGGAGTGCTCCGGAACCGAGTTCGGCATAAGGTCACAGTGCTTCAATATAAATCAGCTCAGACAGTCATTCGTGCTGAATTTAATCCGGTTATTGGTGCAGTGAAACTTAACCAGCTGTGGCTGGTCGACTCTTACCTACAAATTGAAGCCAACAATCTGAATTACATTCATAATTACCAGCAAACACTTCGAGCAGAAATCTACCAGGAACTTGCTGATCATTTTGCTAATTAACCGATAACACAAATGTTGCCTTGGGAGTAACTGTGATTCTAACTTCAAATTTGATGGATCACCGCTAAACATGAAGGAATGTTGCAACGATGCAATGTCAATATTTATTAAGTTGGGTGCTCCTGAACACTTTATCATATTAACAGGTATCCAAAATGGCCTGAAATCAAACAAAACTTGAAATCCAGTGAGCAGATAAGTATTTGCCCTGAATTGTTACTTTACATCTTAAAGGCTCATCTTAATGCTCAAGTTAATGCCGTTCATGGAGGGTTTCACGTTGCATGGAAGATTTGGTCAGTCACACGCTTAGTCTTTATTATAGCATTTCAAAAGCGTATTTTACAACATGCACATAAAGGATGAAAACACACGACTGTTTCTGTACACTGAAATATCTTACCACTATATTTATGTTCGATGAAACTGGCAGCCAAGGCAAATAGGTGGAAATAAGATTGTCTTACGAATATTCACAGTTGGCTCATAAGATCAGGAGAGATTTTCCCTAAGGCTGCTTTTGCTTCATGCCAAAGGTGCCACAGGTTTTGAGTTCATGTGTACCTTTTCAGGGACTAGCTAACGTCACCTTGAAGGAAGCAGCGACAGTTCGTGGGCTTCTGGAAAGTAATGATGAATGGAGCCACTGTTTAGCCGAAGCAATAATCTGTCATATGCCAATACAACTTAGAGAAACTTTTGCATACATACGTTGCTTTTGTCAACCTTCAATGCATATAGATATATGGAAGCAGTTTTTAGCTGAACTGGCTCTCGATTATATAAGAAACCATGATGACGATGCCGCAAACAAAATTAGCCCTCCATGACATCAAAGCAATCTTTAAGCATCTTTAAGCTAGGTGTGCCCAATCCTACTGAAAATCCCATAGGAGCTCAAACATTTGATCATGTTCAAGAAATGAAAGAAACTGAACAACAAATTAAAATGTTAAACGAAAAGCAGCTTGAAGCCTTAGTCAAGATAACTGATGATGTATACAATGATAATCTAAACAAGAGATGCTTCTACCTTGATAACTGATGCTGTAGACAATGATAATCTAAACAAGAGATGCTTCTACCTTGATAACTGATGCTGTAGACAATGATAATCTAAACAAGAGATGCTTCTACATTGATAACTGATGATGTAGCCATAGATAATCTAAACAAGAGATGCTTCTACCTTAATAACTGATGCTGTAGACAATAATAATCTAAACAAGAGATGCTTCTACCTTGATAACTGATGATGTAGACAATGATAATCTAAACAAGAGATTCTTCTACCTTGATAACTGGTGATGTAGACAATGTTAATCTATCCAAGAGATGCTTCTACCTTGATAAATGGTGATGTAGACAATGATAATCTAAACAAGAGATGTTTCTACCTTGATAACTGATAATGTAGACAATGATAATCTAAACAAGAGAAGCTTCTACCTTAATAACTGGTGATGTAGACAATGATAATCTAAACAAGCGATGCTTCTACCTTGATAACTGGTGATGTAGACAATAATAATCTAAACAAGAGATGCTTCTACCTTGATAACTGGTGATGTAGACAATGATAATCTAAACAAGAGATGCTTCTACCTTGATATCTGGTGATGTAGACAATGATAATCTAAACAAGAGATGCTTCTACCTTGATAACTAGTGATGTAGACAATTATAATCTAAACAAGAGATGCTTCTAACTTGAAAACTGGTGATGTAGACAATGATAATCTAAACAAGAGATGCTTCTACCTTGATAACTGGTGATATAGACAATGATAATCTAAACAAGAGATGCTTCTACCTTGATAACTAGTGATGTAGACAATTATAATCTAAACAAGAGATGGATCTAACTTGATAACTGGTGATGTAGACAATGATAATCTAAACAAGAGATGCTTCTACCTTGATAACTGGTGATATAGACAATGATAATCTAAACAAGAGATGCTTCTACCTTGATAACTGGTGATGTAGACAATGATAATCTAAACAAGAGATGCTTCTACCTTGATAACTGGTGATGTAGATAATGATTATCTAAACAAGAGATGCTTCTACCTTGATAACTGGTGCTGTAGACAATGATACTCTAAACAAGAGATGCGTCTACCTTGATAACTGATGCGGTAGACAATAATAATCTAAACATGAGATGCTTCTACCTTGATAACTGGTGCTGTTGACAATGATAATCTAAACAAGAGATGCTTCTACTTTGATAACTGGTGATGTAGACAATGATAATCTAAACAAGAGATGCTTCTACCTTGATAACTGATGCGGTAGACAATGATAATCTAAACAAGAGATGCTTCTACCTTGATAACTGGTGCTGTAGACAATGATAATCTAAACAAGAGATGCTTCTACTTTGATAACTGGTGATGTAGACAATGATAATCTAAACAAGAGATGCTTCTACTTTGATAACTGATGATGTAGACAATGATAATCTAAACAAGAGATGCTTCTATCTTGATAACTGATGTTGTAGACAATGATAATCTAAACAACAGATGCTTCTACCTTGATAACTGATGCTGTAGACAATGATAATCTAAACAAGATATGCTTCTACCTTGATAACTGATGATGTAGCCAATAATAATCGAAACAACATATGATTCTACCTTGATAACTGATGCTGTAGACAATGATACTCCAAACAAGTGATGTTTCTACCTTGATGGACCAGGTGGTTCTGGGAAAACTTTTCTTTATAAAACATTGATGGCCTTTATTCGTTGAAGGGATCAATGCGTGCTTCCTCTTGCTACAACAGGAATAGCAGGAAATTTGATTAAAGTTGGGAGAACAGTTCATAGAGGGTTTAAGCTACCGGTTCCACTGCTAGATAGGTCAGTTTCATCAATAACATTAATGTCAACTGAATCGAAAAATCTGCGTAATGATTTCCTAATTATTTTAGACGAAATCACAATGCTTTCAAAGCACTGATGGCGTTGTATGAAAATGTTATTGCGTGCAATTATGTGCAATGAAGAACCCTTTGGGGGCAAGGTTTTCATTGTCGATTGTGACTGTCGACAAACACTGCCAAATGTAGTAAGATGAACGAGAACTGTTATTGTTGAAAACTGCATTAAATCAAGCAATTTGTGGAAGCACTTTTTTCACTATAAGCTTCAGCCAAATAAATACTTTGGGCACGCAACAAACGGAATGAACCCAGTTTATTTAAAACGCTGGGCGCAATAATGCCGCTAAATAACTATAAAAATGTCCTTCCCTGTTCCAAAATTTTAATGTGAACGTTGAATTCAAGTATAATAGTAACATTTAAATCAAGTATAATAGTAACATTTAAATCAAGTATAATAGTAACATTGAAATCAAGTATAATAGTAACATTGAAAACAAGTATAATAGTAACATTGAAATCAAGTATAATAGTAACATTGAAATCAAGTGTAATAGAAACATTGAAATCAAGTATAATAGTAACATTGAAATCAAGTATAATAGTAACATTGAAATCAAGTATAATAGTAACATTGAAATCAAGTATAATAGTAACATTGAAATCAAGTGTAATAGAAACATTGAAATCAAGTATAATAGTAACATTGAAATCAAGTATTATAGTAACATTGAAATCAAGTATAGTAAAACATTTATTTTTTTTTCGAAATAATGAAACATTTTCTAGGGTGTAGGCCCTCAAGAACCAACCACCAATCAAGATTTATATGCGCCCTCAATGTCCGCCCTACTTTCCGCTGAAGATGATCGATAATTTCTGTATTGATAGATGCAGTGTCAAGTGGCTTACGTACTATTAATGGCACAATGGGCGGCCACATATTTTCTAGAGTGTTTAGGGTCAGGGGACTTGATTCATTTTTACGCCCCCCCCCCTTTCCTAATTCCGAAACCCATTATTTCCAATCATTAAATCCTAACGAAGACCACCTTACAATTTCCGACTGTAGTCAGGCGCCACAGGACGTATGATCCATCTGACACACCTAAGCTGCACTGAAGGTCTAGTCGCCTCTGGGGAAGTATGCCTGATGGAGTAACTGTAAATGGGTACAGCATCGTGAGGAGAGAGGGATGCCGTATCTAATTTAGTTATATTATATCCCAAGAATTGGGGAATGAATTCAAGTTAGTTACTCTTTAAAGTAAGAAACTTGTATTATTATTAATTACGATGTACAAACATTGGTTAAGCATATATTTTGGAAGAATTTTTTCTTTTTAAAATAAGGAAATGAAGGATTTTATTTTAATTTTAAAAAAAGCATTAAAAATAAGTTTGTAATCATTTTAAGGCTATCCGCAAAACAATGTTATTTTAAAATGTATTAAATAAATTATCATTGCAAAAAAAAATATTAAAATGTCTCACAGAAATCCTTAAATATGTAAACAAAAAGAAAAAATTGAAAGCGAAATTAATTGTTTCCCTTGAAAAATATGTATAAGCACTACACCTTCATTAAAAGCAAGAAAATAATAGATCACCTTTTTGGAAGCTTGACTTTAGAACCAGGACAATAGGACACGAACTTTTCTGTTGAATGGCTTCTCAAAGGCTGGAAATTTTATGAAAATACGGCAAGAAATAGATTTATTTCTTTCCTATGAAACATTTTTTTTTTCTATTCCATGACTGTTAAGACTGATGTTTTGGGGGAAAATTATTTGTATTGTTTATAACATGATAATCATGATAATAATAATTTTCCAGAGAGATATATATTATTTTTTTTTAAAAGTTTTTTAATGATTTTTTAACTATTAGAAAAAAAATAAACAAAAATTAACATTTGTTATGTCAATGTTCTTTTTAAAATAGTGTAACAATAAAATATTAAAAGTTAGGAATTATGATGAAAATTGATGCTTTTCTTACTCAGTTTGCTGCTTTTAAGAAATTTTGAATTTAAAATTTAAAAATGACGCTATATTTTTTTTCATTTTAACCTTAACTAATAGTTCAGCAATGGCCACATGAGTTCTCAAAGTGCGATTACTCTCATACTCTCAAATTCGTTCATTACTTGTTGCGTGGCTACGCCAAATTAATCTATATCTCACGCAAATCCTCCTTCATTATTATATTTAAATCAATTGCAGATCCCCGACCTTTTATACCAATCTATCATGCATTAGAAATATTTCAACTCTTTAAAATTTGCCCAAATAAGAAAAAGTGACCTTTGCTTGAGGCTTAGCTAAAGTTGGGAGCAGGTACAGATATTCCCATGCATCATTCTATCACGGACATCAACATGGGGTTTGGTGGTATTTAATGGAAGGAAATAATGTTTGTTTAGAGCTGAGCTAACCATAGACATAAAGAATCCCCCCCCCCCCTTAATATCCTTTTTAATTCTTGAATGAAACCTATAGACTAACACTCTAATTAAACATCATCAACTACTTTATTCAAAAAATGAAGTAAAGTACGCTCAGTACATCGCATTTACAGTGCAAAACTATATTTTTTATAAATTAATTTAAATGAGAATTAAATAAATGATGACAAATGCATGATTATTTAAATTTACAAACAAACACTAAAGATGTTGACAATATTTTAACAGACTTTTAGATGACGATGGTGGCGGCGCTCAAGTAAAAATATCCCTAACCAAATGATTACAAGTAAGTCTTAAAGTAACGATAATTTCAATTATTTCACACCATTTGTTAATATTATTGTATACCTCAATATTATTCTGTTTTAAAGTGTATTACCTTACCATAGTTGGATTTAAAGGGAGCGATTTTCGGTGACCTCAATTAAGTTTTTGGTGAAGTTGTTCCGCTAAAAAGTAGTTTGTTGGTTTGTAATATTTTATGCATGTATGAGTGGTCTACCCTATCAAAGGCTTTTTCTTGATCTAGTTATAATACGCAAGTTTGAATATTTTTGTAATTTGAATATTGAATAAGGTTTCAAATGAAATGTATGTGTTCATGTATATCCCTGCCTTAGATGCTGCATTGTTGGTTTCTATGTATTAGGTTATTTAAATGTTTACGCAAGTTTGAATATTTTTGTAATTTGAATATTGAATAAGGTTTCAAATGAAATGTATGTGTTCATGTATATCCCTGCCTTAGATGCTGCATTGTTGGTTTCTATGTATTAGGTTATTTAAATGTGGTTTTAATTTATTTGCTAGGGTTTTTGTGATAATTTTATAGTCTGTGTAAAGTAAAGATATGGGTCTGTAATTGTTAAGTTGTGTTCGGACTTTGTTTTTTTTTTTTATAAAATCGTTAGGTATGAAGTATACATTGAGTCGGATAACTTTTTTTTGCTGTGATTTTCTTCTAGTGTTCCATGTAAAATTGGTCCAAGTGCTGTGAAAAAGAAAAGGTAGAATTCCTTTGTAAGGTCATCTGGCCCAGGTCTTTTGTTTTTGTTCACGCTGGACAAGGATGTTTTAATGTCTGCTAATGTAATAGTTTTTTGTAAATTTCGTGTACCTATCTTGTATATCTGATTCAGTTTTCTCTATTCCAAAAAGTTGTGTTTAGTATTTTTCAAATGTGTTTACGATCTTTGGCATCTCAGTGTGTGTTTCCCTAATTGTGTCAACGATCTGTCCTATCTGCCTACTTTTTTGTATGTTTTGTTCTATTGTTAGAAAGATCTTTGTAGGTGCCTCTTGGTTGTTAATGAAAGCTCTGCTCCTAACATGTTCCCCATTTTATTTATTTTGTTTAATTTTTTTTCTAGTTCTTGTTCAAATTCTTGTATTTGGGGGCTGAAAGGATTTTTTGCTTTCTCTGTTGGTATGAATATTTCTCATTCTTTTTCTCTTTCTGTGAGTTGTCTGTGTAAGCTTGTTGCAAAATTTGGTGTGATATGTTTGATGTTGGATTTTAAAAGTTCCCATGTTTTGTCCAATGTTTTCAATAATTTATTTTAATCGTCAGAGGAAGACCTTATGGTATCTCAGTACCAAACATAACGTGAATTCACGACAGTTGCATAGAGATACAGTGTAATCATTTAGTCAAAATATATATTCAACCACGTACTGTCATATTAATCAGCCATTGGGAGGAATGGGCAGACATTGAGTGTGCCGTAGACCACAGGGCTAATGCAATGATGCATTTTTGCGCTACTTACATTCGATGCCCCTTTTAGACGAATTCAAAGGAGACTCTCAGAGCACATTTTAAACTTTGCTAATAATTATATTTTCAAAAGCTAAAGGCGATCATATAATCTATAATTAACATATATCCCTTCTTTAAATAACAGTCATGCTTTTTTATGAAATACTAGCGAGTACCCGGCATGCGTTGCAATGCAACTCAATGAAAGAACGTGTTTGCATGGTATGTTTCTTCAAGAGCTTTTAAATACTCAAAGTTTTTCTTGTTTTTCCATCTGGTATATACACGAATAAATCAGAAGACTTTTTGACGCGAGAGCAGGCCACTTACATCTATCCATGGGCGAAGCATGGGTTTTCCAAATTTAGTCCGCAAACTTGTAGCGATTGTCCCTGTGCTTTCTAGATAGTCATTGTAGACGCGTGTCGCATCGGAAACTGTAGGCGTTTGAATTCAAATGGTATATCTGTTGGAATCAATAGGGGTGAATGGAAAAAGTACATCACCTAGTTTAAATTTTCCATTTAAAATAGTAACTTCAATGGAACCAATTTCGGAAGATTCATTTGAAAAAATGTACCGTACCTAATGCTTCGATATCAAAGTGCGTTTGTCGTTGCAAATCAAGAGCGAAAAGTTTGTTTGCAGATCGATTCCGAGAGGTCATTCCCAACTCATGAATCATCAATCGATATGAATAGTATTTCATGGCACTGTCTTTCTTATTCGAATTTCTCAATTTGATGTCATAATGATATCCATCTTCTCGTTGCCAAAATAAAATAGGCTATTGCAATCAAACGTATGAGCGATGAGTTTCTGAGACTCGCTGAACATCAATACTTCTGTCATTAAGAATTATATCACTTGAGTTAAATTCTTTGCCAACTATAATGATCGCCACTTCATCAATTGAGGGTGCATTGTATTGTCTTTCATGTTGGCCGACAGGTGTTTAGTCTATGACTTTGTATTCATCAGTCGGCATATTTTTAAGTGCAACTCCATACATTTGAATTAATTCGTTATGTTGCAAAAATAACGTTTACATTGCAGCGACGATTTCTCGTTTAGTGCCCGTATTGATATGACAACGTTGATCGATTTGCTCATCAGTATTCCCCATGAAATCATTTGAAGACATTTGTGATCTGTGTTTGGCATTGGCATCAGAGATCTTACACGATGGTAAATTTGGCCTTTCACTTTACTTTAAATGTTGGCATGTAATTCTCGCGCACGATATTTGTTGCACCGAACGATGTCATTTGGAAACATGAATTGCATTTGCGTATGTTTGCCAAGAAATTTTTCGATTGGCTATTTTCACCTGATACCAACAATGATAATGGTTTTGATGGTGAATGTAATTCTCACACGTTAGGATCTCCCATCTTTTTACATGAAAACCTCGCACAATAAGTACGTTCATTGTTGGCAGGAGATTTCCAGTTGTATAGTTTCTCATTAATTTATAAATCGTAAATTCCAGCGGTAAAAAATGACCATATCTACGCTGTCAAGTATGTTATTTAATTACTTGAGAAACCATCGATTGGTGTAAAATGTATTTACATAACACAAAACAACTCCGAAATTATAAGACTCTATTCAAGAAATACTCTTAGTTGAAAAAAAACGCGATTTCGATGTCATATCCGATTCTAAAATGCGTCACAAAATTCAAGCTTATTTATAAAAATAACAAAAACACTCTCTACACTAAAAATGTAAAAACGTGTTTTCTCTGCTTTACTTGAAAAAAAACGCGATTTCGATGTCATATCCGATTCTAAAATGCGTCACAAAATTCAAGCTTATTTATAAAAATAACAAAAACACTCTCTACACTAAAAATGTAAAAACGTGTTTTCTCTGCTTTACTGCAAATGTGTCATTTGTTCAAGGGCGGTAGTGTTGATATCTTCGTTATAAATTATATTGATGAAGCTCATTTAAGAAATAAATTGAATTTAGGGTCCCAAGGCCTAATTGGAATATTGTACAATGGATGTACTAAATTTGAAAAATTTGCCGGCGGATTCAGCTACTTCCACACATGCAATAGCTCTGTTTGAAATTATAGTTACAAAGCTCTTAGAAGAAAATATAAAATTAGGGTCACTGGCCCAAATGGAATATTGTAAAATGTGTTTTTCTAATTTAGAAACATTTTCGGTAGTGCGCATTTCACTTGACCCAGTTTGATCACAATCAAATGAATGGTATAGATATGCATACTATAATTATATAGATAATAGAAGAGTGGAAAACGAATTTAGGACCCCCCTCCACAAATGGAATATTGTAGAATTGTTGTATTACTTCAGAAACCTACTTAATATGTAACACACTCAATTTAATATCACTATTTGTATTTGATTAAAAAGCTATCCATTCATGCTTTAGCTCTGTTTGAAATTATAGTTGTATAGCTTAAAATTATAGTTGTATAGCTTATATAGAAAAAAAGAACATAGGACCCCTGGCTAAAAACGGAGTATTTTAAAATGGTTTAATCATTTAAGAAACCTTTGCGGGCGGGCACGCACAACATCTCTCTAAAATTTTATCGCATTGTAATAATGTAGAGGAGCGCATACGGAAATTATTTTTTATAAAGCTCCTAATGTAAGGAAAAAAACACGAATTTGGGGCGATTGCCAAAAAAACGGCATATTTTAGTAGAGTTATAATGGCTTAGAAAAATGCTCTGGCTCTTGGACAATAACTCACCTCAGTTTTATCGCAAGCGCTTGAATAATGTAGGAGTGGATGCGGTTTGAAATTATATTTATATAGCTCATTTTGTAAGAAACAAACATAGGGCCCCTGGCTCAACACTGAATATTTTAAAACGGTTGTAGTAATTTAAGAACCTTTTTGGGCGATAGAACAACATCTCACTAAATTTTTATCGAATTCTGAAAAATGGTATAGGAGCGCATAGAAAATTATTTTTTACAAAGCGCATATAAGACAAAATAAGAATTTTGGTCAATGAATGATTATGTTTATAGATAACAACTCGTCAAAGTTTTGTCGCAATCGCGTGAATGGTGCAAGAGCGCATACGGTTTGAAATTATATATATATAGCTCGTATAAGAAAAAAACGTAAATAAGGCAGCTGGCTAAAATTGGAATATTTTGAAAAGTTCATAATAATTTAAAAATCTTTGTGGCCGTGCTTCAAACATCTCACCAAAGTTTTAAGTTTTATTGCAATCAGATAAATGGCGTAGGAGCGCATATGAAAATTATTTTTTACATTGCTCATATAAGAAAAATTACGAATTAAGGGCCAACGGCCGAAAACCGAATGTTTTTAAAAGTGTTTACATAACACAGTAAAATGCACTGGCGCATGGAAAACAACTCACTAAGTTTTGTAGCAATCGTATTATTGGTGTAGGAGCGCATACGGTTTGAAAATATATTTATATAGCTCATATTAGGAAAAACGAATATGAGGCCACTGGCTCAAAATTGAATACTTTAAAATGGTTGTAATAATTTAAAAACATTTATGAACATGCTTGCAACATCTCACCAAAGTTTTATCGTATTCGGAAAAATTGCGTAGGAGCGCATATGACAACTATTTTTTACAAATCTCATATTAAAAAAAAATAGGAATTGAGGGCCAACGGCTGAACACAGAATGTTTTTAAAAGTGTTTAAATAACACAGTAAAATGCATTTGCGCATGGACAACAACTCACTAAGTTTTGTAGCAATCGCATGATTGGTGTAGGAGCGCATACGGTTTGAAAATATATTTATTACAGAATGTTTTTAAAAGTGTTTAAATAACACAGTAAAATGCATTTGCGCATGGACAACAACTCACTAAGTTTTGTAGCAATCGCATGATTGGTGTAGGAGCGCATACGGTTTGAAAATATATTTATATTGCTCATATTAAGAAAAACGAATATGAAGTCTCTGGCTCAAAACTGAATATTTTAAAACGATTGTAATAATTTAAAAATGTTTATAGACATACTCGCAAAATTTCACCAAAGTTTTATATGAATCGGATAAATGGCGTAGGAGCGGATGTGGAAAATATTTTTACAAAGCTCATATTTGAAAAAAAAAAACGAATTAAGGGCCAACGGCTAGAAACGAAACAATTGATAAGGTTTTTTAATGTCTCATTGAAACGGCCAGTTATGTGGACAACAACTGACTATAGTTTTGTCGCAATCGCATGAATGGTGTAGGAGCGCATACGAGACATACAGACATATAAACATTTATTTTTACATATATAGATAAGTTGAACTCAAATTGCACATTTTTGTTATTTCATCGTTTCATACAACTTTATTAAAGTTTTAAACTTGTAAAGTTGCTAAAAAAAATAAAAGTAACGATACAAGCGAACAATAGTAACATTTCTGCCCGTGATCAGAAGTTCGCAATTTTTGTCACAGACGATGTTTATAATCGAATTAATTAAGCCACTAATAATATTATCTTTAAATATACGGATAATCGAATATATTTCAATGCATCAGGGACTGGTTTTTTTAATAACAACTAGCGAATATACCCGACCTTGCACGGGATTGCATTAGGGCCCCGATGCTGTTTGGAACCCCGATCCCATTGGGACCCTGATCCCATTCTGACGCCCATCTCAGCGCAGTCCCGTTTCCCGATGTGATCCGGATCTCAGCGGATCCATTCAAGGTTAGGATCTGGATCCCAGTGGGATCCCGTTTTCTGTTGGGATCCTGATCCCGTTGGGATAAAAAATATGATGGGATCCTTACCAATTTGGGATCCCACATCACAAAATTATTCAGTGGTACTGAGAGAACAGTATACTCCAGGGCAGTATAGAAATGAATAGAACTAACTAACATTTCAATATTCGCTTAGATCCAACTGTATATCTCCTTGTAACAATTTAGACTTTTCTAGAATATTCTATATTAAATTTAATAGCCAGCTCAAAACATGTGTAAAAACTATTTTTCTAATTATTATTTAAAGTCGATAAAAATCTTCAACAAATGCCATAATTATAATTAATTTTCTTATAAGTTAATCGTGGGGCCCCGCGAGGCGCATTCCATAACTGTACCGATATAGTTATGCCTGAGATAGAGGGCCCTACAAATATCAGACGAATAAATAATAGAGTTAAAATTTAAAATTTGTCCCATTAAAATATTCTTTAAAATGCCAAAGATATAGTTTTTTTTACTGTACCGATATAGTTATGCCTGAGATAGAGGGCCCTACAAATATCAGACGAATAAATAATAGAGTTAAAATTTAAAATTTGTCCCATTAAAATATTCTTTAAAATGCCAAAGATATAGTTTTTTTTTATTTAAAATTATAGAAAAACCTAGAAAATTATAGAATGGATATTATTAGTTTTAAACCCCGTGATATTTCACTACGGACAATGAAGTGTATTGCTACATGGCTAGGTCTATATCCATTTATTCACATAGAAACTATAGTGTTGTCTTAGCTTATTGATATTTATATGGCTTTTATAAGAAAAATTGAAACGGCCCACCGGCCCCACAGGAATAGATATTATGAGTTCATTACCCTTCGGTATTTGAAAAGGGATACTAAGGTATATGAGTACTAAGTTTGGTCAAAATCCATAAATTTATGTAAGAGTATTAAGCCTATTGATATTTATATAACATCATATAGGAATAAACGACATTTTGGGCCCCCGGTCCCAAGCGGAATGTTATAAAACGTTCATAATCCCTTAAGAGTTCCTTCCGGATAATGATGAAGTTTGATGAAGATCCATGAATCCATGTAAAAACGTATGTGGAGCAAATCCAGCCACAAACATTCACTTATATATATTATATACACTTACATGATGTAATCGTTTTTTTAATATAAATATTTGTATCATTTTGCCCATGCCCATAGGGCACTAGACTTTCCCCCGGGGTATTCATCACCCCCTTTGAGACATGCCACAATTAAACATGGTTAGGGAGTCAGAAAAACTTGCATGCTATAATAAAGGATATATTTTTTTTTAACATTAAAACTGTATACAATCTTTCACTTCCTTTTGTCCTGGTTCTGTAAAAACAACATCCGGAAATAACAATGGCGAATAGGTTATTAACTTTTTTCTATTTCTTGCCCTATTTTCATCTGTTGATGTGCGATCGCCTGCAAAAGCTTTCTAAATTAGTACAACCATTTTAAAACTTTGCGTTTATGGCCGGTAGCCCTTACTTTGTTTTTTCTTAAATGAGCTATTTAAGTATAAATTTCAAAAGAACTAATGTCTTGGTGGATGCAATTTTAATCAAATAAACATAACGTTATATCAGTGTGTCTTACATAATATGTACGTTTCTGTAAAACTATTCTACAATATTTCGTTTGTTTATATTTACAAACTGAACTTTGCATTTATATATATGATCAAACGCCACAAGAATATATTTTTTGTTTAATCCACGCTTTTCACATGGACAGTTGTATGTGGCCTACTCACATGGGCAGCTGTATGTGGCCTACTCACATGGGCAGTTGTATGTGGCCTGCTCACATGGACAGTTGTATGTGGCCTACTCACATGGGCAGCTGTATGTACAATTGATTTATATATCTCGTTAAATGAGTTATAACTATATGTAAAAATAGCACACACTATGTAACTCTAATTTACACATACGATCATGTAAATATGATATTTCAGTACATGTTGTAATTTATTAAATCTTTTTTTGTTTATATTTAGGTATTGTTTCTTTGTAAATAGGTTTCGTGTTCATAATACAACATTTTTTGTTTAATTATTATTAAAAAAAAATAATGCAAGATAAAGAAAAAGTCTTTAAATAAAAAGTTAATGTGCAATGAATGTTGTAGTTGCCTCAATACCAATTGTAAATATTAATTAAAAGAATGATGAACTTTTCGTTTAAATCCCGTCATTTTTCAGTTTCATAATTTTTTTATAAGCTTGCAAACACGATTTCTTTTGCAAAGAAACAATTGATTATGTTTTAAAAAAAAACAACTTTTTATGAGATGAAATTGAGACATGTGAGACATGTTTATTTCATTTTCGTTACAGTTGTGTCATTTTTAAAACTATTTCAAATAAAAATTATCATTTAGAATGCAATAAAAAAAAATAATATTACATTTAATCTTATATCATGATTATTGTTTAAGAAACTAATAAATGTCAAATTGAAAGTGAATTTATGTAATACAAAATATGCATAACTTGCATTCCGTTTCTTGATTCCTGTGTTGACAAGCCGAGTTGTTTGTGTCATTATGGAGTACACTTTAATTCGATCCCTAACTTTAGGAATACATTTGCAATGAACTGCTAGAAGCCGTACAGTCTCAACTGTTAAAATAAGTTAAATCATAGCACCGCCTCACATTTAAGACACAATTGACCATTATTTTTAATAATTGTTAGCAGTAATCACACTACAAATTAGATACATTTTTGTTAAAATATTTTGAAATCACACACACACAAGTCTTGAATTCAATCCCTACTTGTAATGAATCCAACGTCATCATGCTTTACCCTATCTCGCTGACTCCACTCTCCCCAAATGCGTGTCTTTCTGTATAGAAATACCACTTCCATCTCACTGTTTGGAAATAGGCATCTCTTATCCTTCCATTGGCTGAAGAATTGTGTAGCTTTTAAAACATTGTTATCTTCTTTAGACGCCAAATCAGGTAAATCAATTAACAGAGCCACGTCATCCAAGTACACAGAATCATTTATTGATCAGCATGTTGGGTGAAGTTGATATCGGAAAGGCGTTTATGAACATCCTTATGGAAAGTATAGCAGCTAAAATTAACACTTTACATTACATGCGTTTATAAGAGATAGAAAATATAATTTATGTACATGCATTATATGTAGTAAATGATGGTTATTACTAAACATGCGTCATATGAAGTATATAAGATTAATACATTATATGCGCCATATGAAATAGATGAGCTAATTTCATTACATGCTACATTTGAAATTATGAGATAATAATATTAAAGGATTTATGTGAAATAGACGAGCTAATTACACAACATTCTTTATACAAAGTAAAGCATCCTTAACCCAATCGGGACAGTATTCTGCTACTTAATTGTCTGTTCCCTTAGTACTTATATGTGGCCCTGTTAAAATATTTCAGTGTCAGGGCTGATCTACATAGTGTTGGCATTGTTGGGGCATTAGACAAATGACAGCTGTGCGGACAAATCAGTTCAAGGACTTGCTCAGAGAAAGATTTAGAGTGTAAATAATGGCCATTTGTCATTCAAGGCGACGGGGAAATCAATGTTAGAAATTTTGTTTTCTGTAACCATAGCAACGTCACGGTTGTTGACCAGCAGGTCAAAACACAAAAACATTTAGAATCGGCCAAACAATACGATAAAGCACTAACATATAACTCTGCCATAAAACTCTGACACATAACCCTAAAACAATAACGCTGTCATATATTTCTGACATATAATAACCTCATAAATAACTATTTCATGGATCTCTCACATAAAACACAGCAATTAATTTGGTATTCTTCTTTCTTCGCTTACAAAAATGACGAACGCTTTTACTTGACATGAGTAGTAGCCTTGACTTGATTAGCAGCCTTGACCTGCGTAGTGGCCTTGAGTTGAATAGTAGCGAAGATATGAGACGTAGACCTGACCTGAGTAGTAGCCTTGACTTGAGTAATAGCCTAGACGTGAGTAGCAGGGTTGACTTGAACTATATATTTTTTAACTTTGGGATTATTGCCCAAATTGTCTCGTCACTGTCTATATGTTTCAATGGCACGACTAAGTCAAGACCAGGATGAAGCGAATGACCAGAAGTGTTTCTTGTTTTTCCCCTGTGCTTCACAAAGCTGGAGTTGTCGGAATATGTATTGTGTGACTGTAATACCGCGAGAGTGACTCCATGTATTTAACAGTTTCACAAAACTCTGATATATGACAGTTTCACAAAACTCTTACATATAACAGTTCACAAAACTCTGACATATTACACTTTCACAAAACTCGGACATATTACACTTTCACAAAACTCTTACACATAACAGCTTCACAAAACTCAGACTTATAACAGTTTTACATAAATCTGACGTATAACAGTTTTACATAAATATGACATATGTCTATGATATCTAACCAGTAAATAACCTTTTCAAATAACCGAACGTACAACATGGACATTTTACAAAAAAGAACATCATATGTGAAGGCTGCAACTTGGCACCAGGTGCATTGTCTGAGTTTTCAGAATATTTTATTGTGTCAATGGTATACGCCTGCAGGACTCAATCTCTGGGTTTGAATTCAATTGTTCCATCTTTTAGATGAGTTGCCATCCACAGTTAACTAGTCCAATGCACATGGATGATATTTTTGGTTAACTTTACTTCTGTGGGGACTAAACTCAAGACCATGATCTTGATATTGACTCGGTTTAGACCACTTGGCCATCTTGACATGAAACCGTGACAAATGAGCCTGACATATTATCATGAAAAATAACAATGACAGACACTCATGAAGAATAATTTTGACATGTAATCTTGACATATAATGTATAAATATAAAATGACTAATAACCCTGACAAATTACCCTGAGATATAACCCTGACAAATATACCTGAGATATAACCATGACAAATATACATGAATCATAACCATGACAAAGATGCATGAATTATAACCCTGACAAATATACCTGACATATAACACTGACAAATATACCTGAGATATAACCCTGACAAGTATAACTGAAATATAACCCTGAGAAATATACCTGAGATATAACCCTATCAAATATACCTGAGTTATAACACTGACAAATATACCTGAGATATAACCCTGTCAAAAATACCTGAGATATAACCCTGTCGAAAATACCCGAGTTATAACCATATCAAATGTACCTGAGATATAACCCTGTAAAATATACTTGAGATATACCCCTGTCAAATATACCTGTGATATAACCTTTCTGGAACGGAAAAAAATTCCAACCCTTATTAAAAAATCTTCCGAGATCAACTGTGAAAATATACAAGGCTAAGTCCACCACGATTGAACATATGACGTTGAGCGAATGCAGAGCTTATGATGATGATACTATCAGTATTTTAGGTTCACTTTTAATCAAATATCATACATTAAAAATAAATTGCTGAAATCCATTTATATATATATACTACATAACAAAAGAGGTAAACTACGAAGTTATTGACAAAATCCATAGTGAATAAATACTTGCAGTTGTTCGCCCTTTTGACATAGACTTCGTTTCAGTCTCTATGTACATAGATAGGTTATTAATGTATGTGCGGTAATTTAGCATAGTTAAAGGAATATCCTAGACAGATAGCCAACAGGATAACTCATACAAGAGATACCTTTCAAAGTCAAAACCTAAGTCAGATCACCACAATCAGGTCACAGTTACCGTTGGGTTTCTGTTGCTCCATCTCTCTCCTTGATTTTACGAGAACAAAATAAATAAGGTCTGTATTAATCTAGTCATGAAAATATGTACATCAGTAATGAGCAGGTCGCTTCCACGCACTGCTAAGCATGATTGGAACAACAGAAATGAGATGGAAGCCTCGGTCATTGGTAGACATAATTTATCAATCAGGAAAGCGCATGACGCTTCTGATTATTGTTAGACAAGATTGGTTCATAATAATGAATGAGCAGGACGCTTCCGGTCACTGTTAGACATGGTTTCTCACTGGAGTTTTGACTCTGACGTTATCAAGAATGTATTTTAGAATATTGTCAATATCATAAGTAATTCTTTTTTCATAGTGACAACTTTGAATGTATTGGCATGAAGTAAATTCCAATTTAAATTTGTCTCGTTGAAAGGATGTTTTAGTTTATGTCTCTGAAATTGAATTGTATTACGATCAAATTGTAATATAATATAATTAATGTATATGAACACGTAACACTGTGATTTAATTAATGAGTTATACTGTAGAGAGTGAGTCAAAATTAGAACTGTTTTAGTCAATGTGTTATTATATTTTGGTCGTGTCAAGAATTCAAAGACATGTAATGGATTTGTTATACTACATTGGTCAATGAAAGAATTAGACGTGACAGCTGATTTTAATTTATTTCATTTTACTAAATTAAGCTAAGCACTAAAAAAACATTATCCTCTTCCATTATGTACCACCAGACCTCATGATAGGGTCCCTGCTAGCATAGTGAATGGGTTTATTTGTCCCCCGCTTCTCTCTTTAGCTACGCCTAGGTTCACGGTCATCCTCTTTAGGTGGGAAGATTTTTAAGAGTTGAAATAATTCAAATTTTACGGCAGATCATTTTAAAGGTCTGAGATCAGCTAATGATATATGTGTACAGAGAGATTGGGCTACCAAGCATTTGGTGGAGGGGGTATTTTGATATTGTAACCTTACAAGTAAGGAACGAGTTCGAGAGTAAGAGATAACTCCCAATTTAAAACCAGATCGAGATCCTCAAACACTTTGGTTAAACTTTATGAATACTATATAAATGCATTTTAAAATGTAAAATTCAAAGTGTCTTAAAGGCAGCAAAAGAGGAATAGAAAAGTACAAGTAAGCTATATAACAATAATTCGTTTTGTTATTTTCTTTTGATACTGTTATTAAAATTACAGTGCCACAACAAATATTAAAATAATATGTGTTATAAAGAACTTTACTATGTATATATATTATGATATACAATACAACATTTATTTCCCCTGAAAACATATTTATGTCATAATTATCATTTATATTTAAACAATGTTTTTTTTTTAATGAAAAGGAAAATAATGAAACACTATTTATTTCTATAATATCCAATCCTAAAATAGAAAAGTTGTTTTGTTTTAGTTCTATGACTGTAAAAACTTTGAATTTTTGGGCAACGTTTATTTTATACTCTTTTAGTGCTTTTATGGACATGGGTGTTACAAAAATAAATACAATTTCCCTTATCAATTTAAAAGAAATGTTGTGTCATGTATCATTATAGGCAGTGGTTTGATGTTAGTAAATATTGAAAAAAACTACCTGCTAGCTAGATAATATACAAAGTACATATGCAATAGTTAAACTCAAAGTTAAACAGTAATAATCAAGTAAAAATTGTCACTGCAAGGAGTGTAGTGTAGTAGCAGTTGTCTCAAATTTGTGTCAAAATATTTCTACCTTACTAAAACTGAAAAAAAACAACATACCTGACATTTAGTTCTTACAGTATTTATTAAAGTCTTGGGGATCCCTACCACCTGTAACAAGTTGAAAATCTCATTCAAATGAAAAATGTGCACCATGAAGAAGAAGGAAAAAATATATATTTAAAAAAAAAAAGAATATGTTTTAGGACCAAAAAAAAAAAGGATTATAATTAAGAAGTCAAGTTCAAACATTAACTTCAGAAGATGACAAATAGCTTACTCCTATAAAAATATTATTTAATTCTAATATAGAATCTTGACCACATCTTCATCTTATACATCAAATTCTACTAAAACAATTTCTCCAAAACTTTAATCATCCACACAAGACAGAGAAAAAATCCACCTTTTAAGTCTGTCCGGAAAATTATATGGATATAAGGAAAACATTTACCTGACTATGTTATGTGTCTATCAAACTGTGCATTATTTATTAGTTTTCTCTACCGTCAGATTTATCCTACGTCAATGCATATTTGATAAGATAATTTAAATGACGTAAAGTCAATACTTTCAAAAGGGGCCATTGTGTTGCTTAATACAATAGCCAATTTTCAATAAATATCTTGACAAAATTTCCTTCTAAATACTTGCCATAACAACATTACATTAACAAAGTTATTGTGATAATACCTCATTATCAATACTTGTCTCGACAACATCTCATGATAACTGCGTGTCTTGACAACATATCATTCTTATTACTTTACTTGACAACATCTCAGTAGCAATACTTGTCTTGACAACATCTAATTCTCATTACTTTAACTGACAACATCTCAACATCAATCCTTTTGATTGACAATATCTCATTGTCAATTCTGTTTTGACAACATCTCAATATCAATTATTTTTTAACAACATCTCATCAATATTTTTCTCGAAAACATGTCATTTTCCTTTTTTTTTTCTTTTGAGGATCATGCATTGTCAAAAATTACATTTTGCAACATCTCATATTCAAAGTGGTGTTATTGATGAGACTTCCCTACCACCTTTTGGTTGTTCACCTGCATTCAAAGATATAAGTTAAATATTACTGTTTTTCTAGCCACCCGTACTCACCCTATTACTTATTGCCTTGCCTAACTTGACAACCGTTTGTTTTGCATCAATGGTTAAATGCATGTATTATATGTTATATACGACATCCTTGCATAAACTGTTATTTTATGTCATAGTTTATTTTTGTGTTTAACAGACTCTAAACAGTTTTGAATCAATGCTGCTCCCTAAAAAAGACTTTATGACACATTTCGATCAAATCATTTACTGTGTCTACAATATAAAACTGTCCGACTGACTTTAAAAAAAATCATACTTAATTGATCCTTGTAGATTATACATATATAAAATATATTTCATAAATGTATTTTTTTAAATACTAATAACTGATTTATTTTTTTTTTCGGTGGTGGTGGTGTTTATCCAAAATAAAAAAAAATAAAAAATAAAAATTATCGAAATTGAAACGCCCTCAGGAATCTCCGCATTCAAAACAATTTGCATAATGTATGACGTCATTAAGTCATCTTTCTGATTTAACAATATTTACAATGTAATACTAAATTGTACTCAATGATTAGAAGTTTATTTTTTGTTAAAACAATGCTATTAAATGATTTCAATCACTATTTGTATTTTCTCAATGATCGGTTGAAAACGGGAAAACTATTTTTTTTATTTTGAGACTCAAACTATAAATACATTATCTCCTTTGAATTATTTAACATGAATTCCTCAAAATAACAATGTTATGAATTACACACTTTGTCTGATTATGTGTCTGACACAAGGTATGATTATGTGTCTGACACAAGGTATGATTATGTGTCTCACACAATGTATGATTATGTGTCTCACACAATGTATGATTATGTGTCTCACACAATGTATGATTATGTGTCTGACACAAGGTATGATTATGTGTCTGACACAAGGTATGATTATGTGTCTGACACAAGGTATGATTATGTGTCTGACACAATGTATGATTATGTGTCTGACATTAAAACGTATTATGGATCTGACAAATCTTTGTCTTTCAATATTTTTCTCGAAAACATGTCATTTTCCTTTTTTTTTTCTTTTGAGGATCATGCATTGTCAATAATTACATTTTGCAACATCTCATATTCAAAGTGGTGTTATTGATGAGACTTCCCTACCACCTTTCGGTTGTTCACCTGCATTCAAAGATATAAGCTAAATATTACTGTTTTTCTAGCCACCCGTACTCACCCTATTACTTATTGCCTTGCCTAACTTGACAACCGTTTGTTTTGCATCAATGGTTAAATGCATGTATTATATGTTATATACGACATCCTTGCATAAACTGTTATTTTATGTAACGTATTATGGATCTGACAAATCTTTGTCTAATGGATAAGAAACTTATAAACCTGGCATGCCTGATCGCCAGAACAGCCCCCATCTGAGTCCACTCGATCGGGTTCCGCTAGAGGCCGCCCCAACCAAAAGACACCCAGTCGGTCCAGCATTGTGTATACACACATTGCACACGATCGACTTTCCTAGGAGACTGAATGGTAAATTTAATCCTGATATCTTCCCCCAACTCCTCCCGTTGAAGCGACGGACGCCCTTCAAGAGGGGTTCTACAGTGGGTTGCCTACCTACAAAAAGTTTGCGAATCAGCTGGGACGAAACAGTTTTCTTAGTGGCAGCTTTCTAGGGGATGCGAAGCTAGAGTCAACAGCCCGATCTTATACTCTTGCCTCAGAGCCATTAACTTGTAATCATGCTAGGATCGATATATTAGATAAACCGTATATTTAAAGCTAATCTTGTTACAGTATTCGGTTATAAATATCGTACTGGCCGCTCGCGTCTTCCTTTCTGTTGTTCTCATATTTCTCTATGTGTATTGGTCTATTTTTTTGCAAATTTCATAAGTTTAAAGACTTTTATGACACCTTATTAAAATACATTTACATACCCATAATGATGTACAATTTTAAAAATAATTAGTTCATTATCAAACATGTGCAATCTGTTTTCCCTTTATATTTCATTTAGAAAATATGACTTTTAAAGTATGATAGGTTTTAATAAGAACTTGTAGGCAGGCAACTTGCTTTTTCTATGTTTTGTGTAAATACTTAGCTTATATTTATTATGAAAAACTTCTTACCTGCTTTTCTCTTTTCAATATCATGATAATAAAAAGAAAAAAAAAACTGCCCATTCATACGTACCTGTTTTTTTATATTAGTTTATATAATTTTCGATTAAAATCCAGTAGAAAGCTAAGAATTTTTTTTTTTGTGAACTAGCATTTCTATTATCATTCTAATTACTTTTTATGGTACACATTTTAAAAAAAAACAACTTTTTTTTGTCAATTCTGTGGGCTTAGGGCTTAGTTTTAAACTATGTTTAAGTGTACTAAAATGGCAATTTGCAATTTATCCAACGAAAGCTATGGTAGTTTTCATTTTCAAACAACTTAGTTATACGGAAATAATGGGAACTATTTGTATACTTTTTGTGCATAGTGTTTCCTTTTCATAAAACACAAACAGTAATAAATAAATAATATCTTACGTAAACAATGGATGTCTCTTTAAAATAGTTGTGCCATTCAGATAAGATTGATAAAATGACAATTTATCAGAACCCATAAAATATATATACCTTTCTTAATAACATTTGTTTTTCTTTTTAACACTGGACAATTTAAAAATTTACTTTTTATAATTAAAAAAAAAAAATTGTTTTCATTTGCATTTAGCAAGTAAATTATCTTAATTGAAGCGCTTTTTTGTAATAGTACCCTTTTTAATTAATTTATTTTTTCTGCTATCTCCCCAAAAAATGTACATTAAAAACAAAAGCCACCATACCAGCGTTACCAGGCGTCCGTATTTATTACGGGCAGTTTGTATTTTCGAACCCCTTGTCTGTACTAATTGGTGCGTCCGTATGTGTCCGTACTTTTCACTCGTCGTCCGGCTTGTCCGTACTTTGAAACGTCGCCCGTCTTGTCCGTAATTTTCGCATGTCGTCCGACTTCTCCGTACTTGTCACGAGTCGTCGGTACTTTTCACACTTCATCCGGGTTGTCCGTACTTTCACTAGTCGTCCGGCTTGTCCGTACTTTTCAAGAGTTGTCCGGCTTCTCCGTACTTTTCACACTTCGTCCGGGTTTTCCGTACTTTTCACTCACTGTCCGGCTTGTTCCTACTTTTCACTCGCTGTCCGGCTTGTTCGTACTTCTCACGAGTCGTCCGGCTTCTACGCACTTTTCACACTTCATCTGGGTTGCCCGTACTGTTCCCACTTCGTCCGGGTATATTTCTATTAAAAGTACTCAGAAATTGTGTGTAAAGCATTCCTTAAAAATACTTCTGCATTAAAAAAAACAACATAAAAATGTCTCATAAAATTCCTTAAAGATATCAATGAAAGTTTAAGAAAATGAAATCGATTTGTTTCCCTTAAATATCATTTTTATAATCCTTTATAAAAATAAAATAGTGGAACAAGGTATGTGTAAGACTGAAATAAGAACGAGTACAGTAGGACAAGAACTTTTCGGCAAGAGATTTTTCCAACAGACGGGGCAGATGAAAAGTAGACAAGAAATAGAGACACGGTTATTACATTTGTGTTATTTGCACAAGTTAGATTTACCAAAAACAGGATTACAGGAGAAGTGAAAGAATTCATGAAATGTTATAATTAAAATAAAATCATTTATAACATCATGTTTTGTTGTTTTTTTCTACTCTCTGCCAGTGTTTCTTTGAGGCATCTCTCCAAGAGGGAGGTGACTGTCCTCCGAAGCAAGTCCCTACGGAAACATAAGTCCAAGAAAAAGAAAATATATTTGTGACAAAAACGGTTAAATTGTCATAATATAAACAAGTAACTAGTGCATTGGCACTATATTACATTGTGCATATTTTTAAAGCTAATCTTGTTAACGGTAGAGACAATCCGAAAGTGATTTTCTTATTTCGGCCGAAACCGAAACTAGGCCGAAAGTTAAAAATGACTTTCCTCCGAAACCGAAGCCACATCCAAATGCTGAAGGTGACTGTAAAAAGAAATCGAAGCAGAAACCAAAAGTTTAAAATGACTTGCGGCCAAAGCCGAAACAAAAATATTTATTTATTTTGAAATTCGTTCATGCAGACATTCTGCAAACATCGATGTGGAAAATATTAATATGTACGTTCTTTGTTAAAACATAAGATCATTGGGAACATTAATAAATAAACATCTAATTAATACTTTGGCTTTTACCATTTTGATTTAAAAGTAAAAACACATTTATTTAAATTGGTTTTTAAGTAGTATGGCAAGAGAAAAAATTGACAGAGCGGATGGGGTGGGGCTAAATTCATGAAAAATAAGCCCTTAAGTTCACTTTGCTTTTATACTATAATTATACCCAAGAACATATACTTGCAAATAGCTATAATAAACATTATGGCTCTAATACAGCCTATTGTCGCCTCAATACCATTCATTACGGCTATAAAATATCACCACAATATAATCGTCATACTAATGCTCTGTGTTTTCATAAACAGCTGGCAAGATTTTCCGGTATTAATATTTAACCTAGTACCAACACATTTGTCTTTCCTCAATGGTGACGTCATTATTTCTGTCATATTGATGTTTTTCTTTTACCGGTTCAATTAAATTTGTCGTAAAAATGAAATAAAAAAAATAAGAGACATATTACCATTCCAAAGGATTATTAAATATTAATCACCTTTGCCTATGACAACAAGGATGAGCACCATTATGATATATCAAAATATAACAAATGAAAGAATTTAATTAATCTAAAGTTCGGAATTTTATTTTTGAAAAATGTTTAAAAACAATTCATATAAATATGACCATTCCTTTTATTTTTTACCTCGTAAAACTGTTAACATTTGCCTAGACCTATTGGACATGTAATATTATATTTTGGAAATAGTGAACAAGTAATTGAGCACTTTTTGCAGGGTATTTATCATTTAATATCCGATTACAGCAAGACGTCCAGAAAAATGAAGATCGGATTGCCGGCCTAGAGACAGAGAGACAGTCCGACCTCTGGTAGATGATCGAAAACCTCAGTTGCTTCCAAAAATATGGCCTCAAGTCTCAATCACACTCAGCCGAACCGGAAATTTAAACACAAAGTACCTTTTCTGTGTCAGCCGAAACTGATCAAATGTCAACTTTCGTCGCCGAAACCGAAGCCCAAGCCGAAATTCGGGTCGTCTAATGTTAGAGGCTTACATAATTTGATTATAAAAATCGTGCTTTGCCGAAACATTTAAAGTACTTTTATTTATTTTCATTCTAGCTACTAATAAAGTTTGAAAACGTTCATAACACCGTCTAAAACGGCGAGGCATCCAACATGTGCAATTTGTGTTCAAATTACATTGCACAATGAAAGAATGAATTTAAATTAGGGATAGGTGTTCATTATAAATGATATGAATATGTTTATGTGTAATAAAAATAACTGTGTGGGTTATCAGCTGTGTTGTCATCAACTGTGTGTGTTATTAACTGTGTGGGGTCTCAACATATACATATAAAATAAACATGCAATTTAGGTGCATAACGCTGTCTCGATTGGCTTAAGAATGTTCAACTTTCTATGAAGTAAGTAGTGTAATTTGCTCATTTAATTCACGTGAAGCATGCAATTTAATTAGCTCATCTACTTCATATAAAAGTCGGTAATGTAATCAGTTCACATTATCGGCTATACTTTATATTTTGATATTCATAAACGGCTGTCGGAAATCAACTTCTAGCAAAACGCTTATCAATTAATTGTTCTTGGTACTTGGATGACGTGCTCATTGCTTTACCTGGCATAAAGTCTAAATGAGATTACATGTTTTAAACACTACACAATAATTCAGCTACTGGAAGGATAACAAATGATTTATTTCCAAATAGAGAAATGTGGTGCTGGGTAGACCTTTGGTGTTAACTGAGAAAATCTCAAGTTTTTTTGTCTTGAGTTCAATCAATACCAAACACCAGTCAGGCAAACACATGACCAGCTCCCCATCTAAACAGATTACCATATAACCAGCTACCCATCTAACCAGCTCCACATCTAACCAGCTCCCCATTTAATCAGCTCACAACCTAAGCAGCTCCCCATCTAACCAGCATCTCATCTAACCAGTTTCTAAATAAATCAGCAACTCTTCTAACCATCATTTTATCCAACTAGCACGCCATCTCTCCATCAACTCATCTAACAAACAACTCATCTGTCTAGCAACTAATCTATCCAGCAACATATCAAATCAGCTCCCTATCTAACTAGAACCCCCATTTAACCAAAAGCTCATCTAACCAGCTACTCATCTAACCAGCGACTCACCTAGGCAGTTCCCCATCTAACCAGAACCATCCAACCAGCAACTCATCTAACTAGTTACTTTTTAACCAGCTCTCTATCTAACTAGCTTCTTATGTAACCAGCACCCCATTTACCATCAACTCAACTCACCAGCTACTCATCTAACCAGCGACTCATCTAACCAGTTCCCCATCTAACCAGAACCATCCAACCAGCCACTTATCTAATGAAGGAATCTGTCGTAAGCGGGTTACACTGATACAAAGAAACATTCCGTCATCTCCTGTGACACCACTGGTGCCAAGCTGTATCATCTTCAAGCGATATCCCTTTGGGATGCATAATCCTAAAAGAAAAATCTCACACCTTGTTGATTATTTTCTTTGAAGTCCACACCATCGTCATATAGTGACAGACACCAGCAAAAAATAATTATAATAATAAATATAAAAATGATGTTCTTGATACAGAGACACATGTATTTGGGGGAGAGAGTGGGGGTAGACAAGTAAGGTTACAAGTATGATTCGAATTGGAAATGTATGCGTGGTATTTTCAAATATTTTAAATTCAACTAATTGTAGTGCCATAAGTTATAACAATTTTTAAAAACGGACTAATGTGTCACAATGGTTAGGAGGGTGAAGTATTATTTACTTTACAACAGTTGTAAATTTTGGCCTTACTGCCTGTTCATTTTCATTGTTTCCCTAAAGGTAGGGATCGAATTCAAGGGGACTACAACTTGAAAAAGTATTCGTTGTGCTAAGAGACATTTCAGTTAGAGGAAGCGTTGGTTAAGCATATTTTTTTATAAATAAATATCCCTTAAATGTACTAAGTTGCAGTTTTGAACAAATACTGTGGAGAGTTCGGACCACGGGGCGCCTGACCAGGGATTACGGCCGTCTGACCACCCAGACGTCTGGTCTGTTTGTAACTTGGCGCCAATTGAGAAAAAGGGGCGGGGTATAATCTGGACTGGGAGAGGAACTATGGGACAGGGAGGTATAAATAGGGATCTCTGGACGGGACGAAGAAGAGCGCGGCCGGACATGGAGAAGGCGGCCGGACTAAGAACTAGATAGCGGGGAGAAGTCAGAGTTGTGAGATGAGAGAAAGTGTAAGCAAAGTGACAGCCCAATAAAGAACACGAGTTTAAATGTTCTCGCCGGAGTTGTTTCCTTATTGAATACCAGATCTAGATGAAGTTAATCAGAGAGTAAGCAAGGTTCCCTTACAATACTAATAATATAAGAATGAAATTGATTTTTCCATTTTCAAAGAATAAATGATTAATATTTATTTTAAATAAGTTTAAAAATTACACATTCATAAAACTCATGACGAAACAAAACTAGCATCTCGTACATTATACTCAATTTTTATTACATAAAAAAAAAAGAAAGCAATTGTTTCCCTTGAAAAAGGAATTTTTATGGTTTTTAATGCTCTTAAAAAAACTCGTAAGAAGTTAAAAATGAAAAGATATGACTAACAAATTATTTATAAATAGATTAATATTTTATACTGTTAGTAAGGCAGCTTTAGCTGTCATTGTATTTTTCTTTTTTAAATTTATGTAAAACTCATTTTTTTTTAAAAGTGATTTAACAAAGAATATTTTATTTTTTACCAGAAACTTATTTACACAGAAAAATACCCACATTTTAACCCCAAAAAAGAACAATTGCATCATGTACTAAGATATCATATTTACATAACTGTTAGTATAAATTAAAGTTACAAATTGTGTGCTAAATTTACCTACAGTGATAAAACATTTAACAAAACACAGCTTAAAATCATAAACCCATATCTTTACTTAACACAGATTATTACATACTCACAAAAACACTAGCAAATAAATTGAAACAACATTTAAACACTCTCATACATACAAACCAGCAATGCAGCATCAAAGGCAGGGACATTACTAAACACAATCACTTCATTAGAGATATCATACAATATTCCAATGACAAAAACATACAAACATGCATATTATCTCTAGATCAAGAAAAAGCATTTGACAGGGTAGACCACACATACCTACACAAAGTATTACAACAAAATAAATTAGGAGAATATTTTTGTAATTGAATAAAAATTGTATATAGGAGACCCATTAGTAATTAGGTAATAAACAACACACTCTCCTAAGATATTCCAATCAAAAGATCTGTTAGGCAAAGGTGTCCTTTATCCCCTTATCTTTACATTCTGGCCTTTGAACCTCTTCTAGAAAAACTTAGAAGGGATAACATAGTTAAAGGAGTGGTTATCCCTGGGGGTAGAGAGGTGAAGGTCATAGCTTATGCAGATGACACTAGTTTCCTCCCTGTAGATGACAGGTCAATTTCAGAAATCATAATGATAACCTGTGATCAAACAGTTTGTTGACATAGACATAGCTGGAGTGTTGATAACCTGTGATCAAACAGTTTGTTGACATAGACATTTTCCTCCCTGTAGATGACAGGTCAATTTCAGAAATCATAATGATAACCTGTGATCAAACAGTTTGTTGACATAGACATAGCTGGAGTGTTGATAACCTGTGATCAAACAGTTTGTTGACATAGACAAAGCTGGAGTGTTGATAACCTGTGATCAAACAGTTTGTTGACATAGACATAGCTGGAGTGTTGATAACCTGTGATCAAACAGTTTGTTGACATAGACATAGCTGGAGTGTTGATAACCTGTGATCAAACAGTTTGTTGGCATAGACATAGCTGGAGTGTTGATAACCTGTGATCAAACAGTTTGTTGACATAGACATAGCTGGAGTGTTGATAACCTGTGATCAAACAGTTTGTTGGCATAGACATAGCTGGAGTGTTGATAACCTGTGATCAAACAGTTTGTTGATATAGACATAGCTGGAGTGTTGACAACCTGTGATCAAACAGTTTGTTGACATAGACATAGCTGGAGTGTTGATAACCTGTGATCAAACAGTTTGTTGGCATAGACATAGCTGGAGTGTTGATAACCTGTGATCAAACAGTTTGTTGATATAGACATAGCTGGAGTGTTGACAACCTGTGATCAAACAGTTTGTTGGCATAGACATAGCTGGAGTGTTGATAACCTGTTATCAAACAGTTTGTTGACATAGACATAGCTGGAGTGTTGACAACCTGTGATCAAACTGTTTGTTGACATAGACATAGCTGGAGCGTTGATAACCTGTTATCAAACAGTTTGTTGACATAGACATAGCTGGAGTGTTGATAACCTGTTATCAAACAGTTTGTTGACATAGACATAGCTGGAGTGTTGATAACCTGTGATCAAACTGTTTGTTGGCATAGACATAGCTGGAGTGTTGATAACCTGTGATCAAACTGTTTGTTGACATAGACGTAGCTGGAGTGTTGATAACCTGTGATTAAATTTATCTTTAACGCCCCCTCTCCCAACTTTTCAATTATGAAATAATTTATTTTGTATCAATGGAATACGTCAGTGTCTTATTCAGGGTTGTATGTCAGGGTTTTTGTGACTTTTATGTACCCCATTACTACATTGCCAGATATAAAGCAATTTTCATTTATTATCAGACTGCAGTTATTTAAATCAATGATGCTTGTTGACAAAGACTTAATGAGATGTTTCAACCAGATCTTTCCTAACTCTACAATTGAAATATCCATCGGACTTCAAAATATATATTGATCAGTGATGATATCCCATTTTCTGCCGTCTATGTTGATCTCCCTTATGCTCGTTTTGTACACGTCCCTAAGTCGCAGCCGTCCAATAAGGTCAGTCTCGTCATCTCTTCATTCATAAGATCCCTTGGAATACAGCCTTCCTCCCTTCTTCTTCGATTGCATAAACAGCAAAGGTGCCTCTTGCTAAGAGCGGACAATATGCAACACATTTTGCACATGCCAAAACCTATGTTAGATACATTGCACTACCATCGAATGGGTAAAATGCAAAGCACACATCTTTAAAAGAGGCTTTTGAGTTTCCGCTCATGACTGGCATTAGTTCTTCAACACTTCACAGCCATATAGCAGCGTATTAAGCAAACATGTCTAATTTACACTTAGCTAAAAATTATTCCACTCCTACTTATACAATTATACATTTGAACCCAGTTATGTAGACGGCCACTACGTTTGACAAAAGGCGTCAAGATAACCGATGATCCAAATAATTGAAGGAAATATTCTTAGACAAAACAAAGAGAGAATTCGTTGGTTCCACTTCCAAAACGTCGAAATAACAGAGTTTGCGAGTTTACCAAGGTCGAATTAACCGTCTTTGACTGTTGTTGATTCTGCTTTTGTGATCCTAATGATCACGTCTTTGTCAACGGTGAGTAAATTAGAGATTTTGGAAACAAGGTATGTGAAATTCTCAACAACCGACAGATTATGACCGTCTATATGTTTGGAAGGGGTGGTGCTTTTTTTGTCATTACCATATTGTATATGTAGTAAGTCCATACTCTTTACAAACGATTTATAGACGATTACCTAGGCGCTGAAAATATTTAACTGTGTGCTTTGTGAAGACGTCATTGCCAGTGAACAGTAGTTGAGCAATGAGTACTTCTTTTTACCCTAGTCTTTTCATGAAGGTTGGCGATATTGAACAGCCTACCATCAGATCAGGTCTGGATGTATACTCCGTCTGCTCAGGGTTATATTGAACAGCCTACCATCAGATCAGGTCTGGATGTATACTCCGTCTGCTCACTACTTAAAGTGAAATTGAAGAAACATCTAGAAGAAATAAGGGAAGAGCTTTGTCGAAAATAAACAACCTTGTTTTACTCCGCTGCTGACTGGGAATACCTTAGAGACCGCATCATTGAAGGTTACTGTGATATAAATGTTTTTTGTTGTTGTTGTGAATTGATTGTTTGATTATGAGTCATCATGAGGAACTACTGATACAATGCAACATACAGGTAAAGCCACTCCGACTTATCAAGGTATACATGTATTATTTCATTCACATTTGAATGTTTTATTGTATGCATAACACATATATTATTATATTCATTTTTAAATGTGTTATTTAATGCGTCTTAAATGTTTTATTTTATACAAGTTAAATGTAATTATTCATATACACTAATTGTTTTATTCAATATATGCTTAATAATTTAAGAACCATGAAGAGGTCGTGTGTTAAAAGTGCAATTCTCCCTTAATTACTTAAGTGAAATGAAAAGACGTTTTTCATAGTTTTCGATTAAATGAAAAGAAAAGATTTGTTGTTGAAACTTGTTCCATAAAGTACATAATGCATTGTATCAAATATATAAATTGAGTTTTCCCGCATTCTACACTTAATATCAGAGCAACGGAATACATCATAGTTTATACAATGTAGGTGTCACTTAACATTTGAACCATCACATGAACCGTGTAACCTCTACGACTGCTGGATATCTCGGATATGCTAGTAGTTTTTAGATGTGATGAGGACATTTTCTTTATAATCATTTTTCTATTCTTTCTATGCAGGGTGTGATAAAATAGTTGGAGGGGGAGGGGGGCTAAAGGAAAAGTTCTAGAACTGTTTGTGTTATGCGATATATATATATATATATATTAGTACAAATAGTAAAGTGGCTTTTGTTGTGTACTACATTTTTTTTTTTTTTTGGGGGGGGGGGCCCTTTTTAATGAATAAATGACTTTCCCCAAAATAAATTTAAAATAAAATTTTTTTTTTTTTTTTATTTTTTTTTTTTTTTTGGGGGGGGGGGGGCGCTTTTTAATGAATAAATGACTTTCCACAAAATAAATTTAAAGTAAAAAGGAGTCCATTACCCAAAGCACAGCAAATAGTATGTCTTATACTGAACACAAATGTATACAAGCAGCTTTCATACAATAAATGCATTTAAAAAAAATATTTTCTAATTTTTTCTAGTCAAACTAACAAAACAACTGTTAATAAGAAATGCTTTTACATTTTAAAGATTTTAAATTTATTCATGTTCATCAATGCTATACGAATGGCGTAACTATTTCAAGAGGAGATGCGTTGTTTGCAAGACATTAAATATAAGATAAATTAAGATTATTTTATTGAGCAAAATAAATGTAATTTTTTTTTAAATTGCGTTATACATTTTCAGCACCAAATAAAACAATTTGAATATAAGACATTTATAATACATTATTTCAAACAGTATTTCAGTGAATTCTCTTAGCAAAAGTGTGACTTATTAGTTCTCATTCAGATGTGTCACTTCAGAGGAAGCATGCCGGTAAATTTGAATAAAAGAAGTCTTATTTATATATGTCAGTCCTCACCCTGGTGGAAATAATTCATCCTGAACGACCCGATCCTAAGTATCCATGATGATGAGGGTGGGATGTATCATCCAACATTTATTTAGTTTTACAAAAACATCTCTCTTCAAATAGTTCTTCAAGTTAAGGATGTTTAGTTTGTTTTATGTTCCTAGCTTTCTTGTGTGTGACAATGTGTAATTTTATTAAAGGGAAATCATATGCAAATCAAGTATACAGTTCGCAATATTAAGTAGATTGACATTATTTTTGAGGGGGGGGGGGATTTTAAACTACTGAAACTTTCTTTATATTAATTTACTATTTCCTTTTTGTTATACTTCATTATATTTTTAACTAAATCCACATATATTAACCGTTATAAACTGACGAATTAGTAATAATGTTCTAGTTCTCAAAAGTTTTGTTATAGCTCTCTAATGGATTCTCCTCAATAATGAAATCATTGTATATAAAAATGGGTGCAAATTAATGGGTAAGTTTGTTTATTATTATGATGTTAGAAAGGAAAAGTATTTGGCAAGTGAACAATAGTAATAAAAGGCAAATCATATTTTCTATTAATCTGTTGTACAGGAAACTTGGTTGCAAATGTAGCACTTTTAAGACAACAAAAACATGTTCTATTGAACAATAATTGATTTAACCGGCATTATTTGTATGTATTGTTTAATCTGAATTAGAAATAAAAGACAGATGTGATTCTACAAGTTATGTTAACAAATATTCCTACTGTAAAAGTCCTGCTATTACTATAAACTTTAAATTGAAAACAGTTTGCTTGTCTTTGATACTTGACTAACTATTGTTAATAAAAATTGCGATACATGAGAAAATCATAAAAAATAACAATGGAGCGGCCAGTATAATAATTATGACCGAAAACTTTAGCGATATAATTTTCGGATCATCAAAAAACTCAACTAATTGTAATCAGTTAAAGGTACCAATTACTATGGTTTTTGAAACTGTTAAAAATATCACGTTTGTCATTATAAAAAATAATATATATATATGTTTTTTTCCTTATATTGTTATACACATGTTGGACCGTAACTTGATTTTCACCGGGGAACGGGGGCCAGAACCGTCCCGGAAAGATGATTTAAAGAAACACTTCCTATGTACACCTCATCAAATGGCTTAATAGGTAGATCCTGGAATGACAGTCTTAGCTGGATTACTCACAAGGGAACATTGATTCCTGAAAAGATTGTGCATTCCGTATTTTGTTTCGGTTGCAAGAGCTTAGTTTCGTGCATCATGTTCGCATCATGTCTACAACTAGGGTTTTATCTTAACATGTTCTCATCCTGTCTGCCATTTTGTTGTGTCTTAATATGTTCTCATGATGTCTGTCACTGTGGTTGTGTCTTAATATGTTTTTATACTGTCTGTCACTTGGATTGTGTCTTTAAGTGTTCTCATGATGTCTGCCTCTTGGTTTGGGTCTTAATCATGATGTATGCTACTTGGCTTGTTTCTTAACATGTTCTCAAGGTGTCTGCCACTTGGCTTGGGTCTTAATACGGTCTTATGTTGTTTGCCACTTCACTAGTTTCTCCTTCGTCTTAAATAAAGAAAATGTCTTCCAATTTTTCGTATAATCTGTGTGTCTTCGCTTCATTTGCAATGACTTTATGAAAACGATTGTCAAACATTTTTTTTAAGGTAAATAATGGGACAGTCAAGTCTTTCTGATCTGGCTCTACTATCAAATGAGAAGTGATGCGGTCAAGTCTTTCTGATCTGGCTCTACTATCAAATGAGAAGTGATGCGGTCAAGTCTTTCTGATCTGGCTCTACTATCAAATGAGAAGTGATGCGGTCAAGTCTTTCTGATCTGGCTCTACTATCAAATGAGTAGTGATGCGGTCAAGGAAATTAATTTCGACAATGTCATTGATAGGTTTGCAGATTTGAAGAACGGGAAAAGCAAATTTTAAGTAAAGTAAATGCAATGTAATCTCAAAATGACTTAAAAGTTGTTACAGTTCTTAATACATTTACCTCTTGACATTTAATTACTTTGTTGGTTTTTTTTTTATCATGGTTAAACTTGTACTTATTTTAACAAACAAAATCGATCATAGAAGTTAGTGGGGTGAGGGGGAGACCATGCGTTTAACGCATCTTGTGACACCAACCCTAGCTACGCCTCTGCACTTCAGCAATCATGAAAAGGGAGGAGGGAGGATGGCCTAGTGTCATTTTTGGTGAAGGACGGAAGAGATGAGACCTGAACTGAATGGAGAATAGAAATGAGAGGGGTAGAGGATATTATTTAAGCACTTCCTCGGTACATGTCAGGATTGAATTCGAGAGATATAACGTTAATATTGATTTATTTACATTTTCGTACACAATTTACACATGTATCAAATGCAACATGTTGAATATATTAATTTATAGTAAATCCCTAGATGAAGACATCGAAGACAAGTGGACTATATTTTTTATGATTCATATTAGTCAACCTGCAATTAAAATTCTGACTCAAATGCAGCCTGGTTAAAATAATTAACATTATATATACTTCTCATGAAGTTTAAAACTTAATGTTTGTTTTTAAATAAAAAAAAATTAAAAGAATAAATGTTATTAACAAGTTTAACAATAGATTGCACAAATATAGTTTCAAAAAAAAAAAAAAAAAAATACAATTGCGTAGCACAAAATGTAAAATAAAATCTCTTACAAAATCCTAAATGACTTCGACTAAAACATGTAGTATTAGAGTGCTATTATTTCCCTTGAAACATATTTATTATTTTTTTTTTACAACATCCTTTAGAAAAAAAGAAGATTTTTTTTTTTTAATTATGTGAATGATAAAAATTAGATAACAGGACAATAGAATAATTTTATTTTGGCTAATATCCTTGTCTTTCTCAGCTAACATGACAGATGAAAATAGGACACTTTGAAAAGACGAAAAAAAACACTCTAGTAATCTCCATTGAAAAATCGGGATGTTTGATTTTCCAAGATTACATAAGTGAAACAAAAGAAATATAACTCTTTCAAATAAAATTATTTATAATGCAATGTTATGTTATGAACCCTCTACTTCTAAAACAATAAACTCGTGGCTTTTTAACTTGTAGACATAGTGCAAGACTAGGGGCGTCCTTTATATATTGATTGAGCAATCTAAGCTCAATGACTCAAATGTTTAGAAAGCCTATGGTTCAGGGATACTTTCTTGAAATTTCTACACTACCTCTGACACCACATTGTTTAATGTGCAAAATGAAGCACAACAACAATACAATACACAAAATGGATCCTCAATTGAACTTAAAATAACGACAACTAATTTATCTTTTTTTTAAATTTTAAATGTATTTACCAAATTAATGTATGAATTTCTTATGAAACATGAAATAGAACACCCAAAAAGATATGCTATAAAATATAAATGGCTGTCATAAATATATATGACAATTCAATGAACAAATGCTTAATACAAGTGTGACACAATACAGTCCATTCCAACGTGTACTTCAAGCAAGACGCTACACATCTCTATAGCGGAGTCTTGAACAAGTCACTTCTTTTTACTACAGGTCTTTTTTATTAACAATGATTTTATATGTATATTCTATGCATCTCACCGTCCCTCTGTGTTTCTATCTGTTCACTGTCAACAAGGCCAACCCTTTGATAGGATTTATCTCAACTAGCCTTAAATAAATGCTCAATATTGCTTACATATATAAAGTAATCATCTACACAATGTGATGTATGCAGAGCTCAACTAAACCACTTAACGTACTCTTCCAAATTTAGTTAGTATAGCACCGTGGATTACTGTAGGAAAAACAACTGGAACAAGCTGTGACTGAGTCCAAGACTTAACATACATAGAAGAATAAACATTTGGTGACACTCGATCCTCCTCTAACTTCTATCAATGACGTCTCCCATTTGTAACGGTTCCCATAGAATGTAATTAAACTCTTCGATCACGCTATGATAAACTCACTCCTTAAGGCGTTCTAACGTGTGTCAAAGACAATGCATGCATTCTTACATTCATATACTTCCGTCCAGGAGATAGAAAATAGCCACAGAGAATCAACATTCATGGCCTTCCATCCATATGATAGAAAATAGCCACAGAGAATCAACATTCATGGCCTTCCATCCATATGATAGATAATAGCCACAGAGAATCAACATTCATGGCCTTCCTACTTCCCCTCACAATAGGTGGATCTTTTTAGTCCTTTTTTTTATTCAAAACACTTTTCCTCTTTTCAATTGTTCAATTCTTAGTCTGAAGTTTGAACACTAAATTCTATTGTTATAAAGAACGTTACCTGAATGTAAGGTCGAATTTGAAGGCTTGTTTATTATCTTCTATTTTAAAATTATATTTCTCTGTTTAAATTATCCTTGATGCAAATCTTTTACAAGCTCATTTAGCTGGAATTTCATAACAACGCATTATGTCTTTATAGTTAAATGACATATATTAGTGGATAATTTTGTAGTTAAATGACATATATTGGTGGATGACACTATATTTAAATGCATATATTGGTGGATGACTCTGTAGTTAATGACACATATTTGTGGATGACTCTGTAGTTAAATGACATATATTGGTGGATAACTATGTAGTTAAATAACATATATTGGTGGATTATATAGTTAATTGACGTATATTTGTGGATGACTTTGCAGTTCAATGACTTATAATGTTGGAAAGCTCTGTAGTCAAATTAAATATATTTGTGGATGAATGTGTAGTTAAATGACATATATTGTTGGATGGCTTTTTGGTTAAATGACATATATTGGTGGATGGCCCTGTAGTTAAATGACATATATTGTTGGATACTCTGTAGTCAAATGACATAAATTAATGGATTGCTCTGTAGTTAAATGACACATATGGGTGGTTGGCTCTGACATATAGAGGTGGATGACTCTAGTATGAGTCTCGTGTCAAAACAAATAAACTTAATGACAAAACACAATAAAAATGAACCTAATCAATAGATAAAATGACATGACTAAAATGATCACACAAATATACTTAATACCTAGACACAAATAACATTCTTATCAATATATACAATGCATGATCGATATGATTAATACGGTATAATGTTAAATTTGATTTCAAATAATATTTTACCTATTAAATGTATTAAAGTAAAATGATCGATATCCCTCAACTCAGTTGTAACTTTTCAGCATTACATCAGCTAAAGTAAACAACGCAAAGTATGTATGGCATCTTTCCGTCTTCGGGAGACGATATATTATCTTTATATCTTGCAGCTCTGGGTGTCACTGGTGAGACCAATCCTCGAATGGCAGTCTCTGTTACATTTCCCACACACGAATGCGGTGGAGCAGTATTTACCGGCCTTCCTCCTCGCTCTTTTTGCAGCTGTTTCCGCCCTGTTTTGAACCTCTGCATGTAGTGATCCTGCCTTCACGATGCCCCGCCATGAGGATCGATCGTCTGCCAACTCCTCCCAGTTTGAGATGTCGATGTTAGAGGACTTCATGTCTCTTTTGCATATGTCTAAGTATCTCAGACGAGGCCGTCCAACTGACCTTTTCCCTGTCGCCAGCTCGCTGTATAGCACGTCCTTTGGTATGCGACCAGATTGCATTCGCTTGACGTGTCCAAGCCAGTGGAGGCGTCTTTGGATTAACATGACTGGGACGCTACACATGTTTGTTTTGGACAGGACATCCGTGTTGGGGACTTTGTCTTGCCATTTAATGTCAAGGATGTGGCGCAGGCATCTGAGGTGGAAGCCATTGAGCCTTCTTTCGTGTTTAGAGTATGTGGTCCACGACTCGCATCCATACAGAAGTGTGCTCAGTACGCAAGCCTGGTACACATGCAGCTAAAATCTTGTTGTTAGTTTGGCGTTTGACCAGACTTTTTTCTTCAGTATGGCCTTAACAGTTGCGGCCTTCCCTATCCTCCCACTTATCTCATCCTCCATTGAGAGAGTGCTTGAAATGTTGGATCCCAGATATGTGAATCTGTCAACAGTATCCAAGTCGTAGTCGTCGATTGTATGGCCTTAACAGTTGCGGCCTTCCCTATCCTCCCACTTATCTCATCCTCCATTGAGAGAGTGCTTGAAATGTTGGATCCCAGATATGTGAATCTGTCAACAGTATCCAAGTCGTAGTCGTCGATGGCGATAGTGGGGAAGGAGTCAGCGCCCTGTCCCATAATATTAGTTTTCTTTAGGCTAATTATCAGGCCAAACTCTTTGCAGGCAGGGGATAGGCTGGATACGAGGCTCTGCAGGTCGTAAGCTGTGTGAGATACCAAAGCGGCATCGTCAGCAAACAAGAACTCTCGCAGCAAGACCTTTCTTGTTTTAGTCTTAGCTCTAAGGCGGGCAATGTTGAATAATTTGCCGTCATCTCTAGTGTCGATGTATATCCCCTCGCTGTTTTTCTGAAAGGCATACTGGAGTAGGATGGAGAAAAAGATTGCAAATAAAGTAGGAGCCAGCACGCAGCCTTGCTTTACTCCACTACTCACTGGAAAAGCTTCTGAGGCGGCACCGTTATAGCACACTGTGCCCTTCATGTTTTCGTGGAACTACTTGATGATGTTAAGCAGTCGCGTAGGGCTGCCTATCTTTTTAAGGATCTGAAACAGGCCACTTCTGCTGACAAGATCAAAAGCCTTACTGAGGTCGACAAACGCAATGTATAAAGGCATATGTTGCTCCCTGCATTTCTCCTGCAGCTGGCGCAGAGAGAAGATCGTGTCTATGGTTGACCTACCGGCGCGAAAACCACATTGCGATTCTGGGAGTACACGCGATGCTAGGGTCTGTAGTCGTGTTAATGCAACTCGGGCGAAAGCCTTTCCAACTATGCTGAGGAGGGAGATTCCCGATAGTTGTTGCAGTCACTCTTGTCTCCTTTATTTTTGTACAATGTAACGATGTTTGCATCTTTCAACTCTTGTGGTAGCTGTCCCTGTTCCCAGCACAGAGTAAGGAGATCGTGCAAGGGCCGTAATAGTACTCCTTAACCACATTTGAGAGTTTCTGGTGGGATACCATCATTACCCGGGGCTTTCCCACAGGCGAGACACTCGTCTGTCCCTGTTCCCAGCACAGAGTAAGGAGATCGTGCAAGGGCCGTAATAGTACTCCTTAACCACATTTGAGAGTTTCTGGTGGGATACCATCATTACCCGGGGCTTTCCCACAGGCGAGACACTCGATGGCTCTACGTAGCTCTTCTATTGTGGGTAGGGTATCAAGCTCCTCCATGACCGGTAAGTCTGGGATATCGTCCAGGGCAGTGGCTGAGACTTGGTTTATCGTTGCGTATATTTCCAAGTAGTGCTCTATTCACCGCTCAAGTTGTTTATCACGATCAGTAATAATTTCCCCTGATTTGGACATTAAGGGCGCAGTCTTGGAGATCAGAGGGCCTGTTGCTTGCTTTATATTCTCGTACATTGACTTTGCATCACCTCTATCAGCAGCTGATTGTATGCTGGAGCTTAGATTGAGCCAGCATGTGTTTGCGTAGTGGCGAGCTGCCTGCTGGCCATTTATCTTGGCACTTTAAATCGATTGTAGAATTGCTGGGCAAGGTCTGTCTTTATAAGCTAAGAGGGCCTTTCTTTTTGCATGGATGAAATGTTTCATTTCCTGCCAATGGGCCTCGAACCAATCTACACTTTTGCGTTCTCTCTTTCCAAATGCCGTGATAGCCGAGTTTTAGATAGTGTCCCGCAAAAGTGACCATTTGGACTCAATAGTGTCCATTGGTGGCGTTTGTATAAGAGCTTCTTGTAGACAATGAGTGTGTACTTCTGTTCTCTCTGGGTTTTTGGTGGAGCAGATGTTTATGCGTGGTTTACACTTGTTTTTGGTGTGATACAGTTTCTTTGGCTGTAGCCTTATCTTATTAGCCACTAAGGAATGATCAGTGTCGCAGTCTGCGCTGTGGTAGCTGCGTGTGAGGAGGACACTGGCCAGTTGTGTGCGTCTTTTGGTTATGAGATCTAACTGGTGCCAGTGTTTAGAGCGGGGATGCCTCCATGACACTTGGTGGATAGCCTTACAGTTGAATTAGGTGTTAGTTAAACAAAGTCCATATAGGCATCACAGTTCCAATAGTCTTTTATGAGATCTAACTGGTGCCAGTGTTTAGAGCGGGGATGCCTCCATGACACTTGGTGGATAGCCTTACAGTTGAATTAGGTGTTAGTTAAACAAAGTCCATATAGGCATCACAGTTCCAATAGTCTCTGCCCATTTTCATGTATTTTATTTTATTACAAAATACAATTGAATTAAGTGACAACAGCCGAAAATTGGAATATTTTAAAAGGGTTGTAATGACTGAGATAAATGCATAGGCTTCTGGGCAAAAACTCAACAAAGTTTTATTGCAATCACATGAATTTGCTAGATGAAAATTCGTGACATACATACACACATGCATGCTTACATACATTTTTTTATAAATATTTATATTTTCTGCACCATATACTTGTTTATTTTATGACAATCTACTTGTTTGTTTTTTTTTAATTAAAAAAAAATCGTTTTATTGCAATCACTCCATTAAGTAACTTGACTTGCCCGAGGGACAGTCACCTCCTTCTTGGAGAGATGCTTGAAAGAAACACTGGCAGAGAGTAGCAAAAATAATATGATATTTTAAATGATTGTTTGTAACAATAACATTTCATGAATTCGTTCACATCGTGTAATCCTGTTTGTTTTTTTTTTTTTAATCTATCCTCTGCAAATAACATGTAAGTTATTAACTTGTCTCTATTTCTTGTCCCTTTTTCTTGTGTCCCATCTGTTAGGGAAGTCTCAAGGCTGAAAAGTTATTTTCTTACTGTACTTGTTCTTATTTCAATCTTCCACATATCTTGTTCAACTATTTTCCTTTTTCTTTAAAGTTTTATAAAAATTATATTCAAGGGAAACAATCGATTTCACTTTCAAAATAATTTTATTGATATCTTTGAGAAATTTTATAAGACTTGTGTATTTTATTTTTTTATGCAGTATTATTTTTTAAAAAAATTTAAATCGCATTTTGCAAATACCTTCAAATATTATTAAAAGAAATATTTGTTTTAAATTGTTGATGTTTTTTTAAAAATAAAAACTTTAAAATTATATTTTTTACAGAAAATTATACACTGTTAAATGTGCTTAACCATCGTTTCTTCGAGCATTTCTATTGGTTAGACAAGTGGATAATATGTTCCAGTAGTCCACTTGAATTCGATCCATATATTTAATAAGATAAATGTTAATCAGTTGGTAATGGTATTACATACAAGTATTGTATTAAAAATACCATTTTTACAATCTTGCAAAGCACTATATTACATAAGTACAACGTTTTTCGGGAATCACTTCCAGGGGGAGTGGTCATTGCAGAATGTTTGTGTGTAAAGGTGGCAGTACTAGTGGCCAGAAGACAGATGAGACATACTTCCGGCGCACCTGAAAAGTGTTCAGACAGACTTGATCATATTAAATGGTTGAAAAAAAATGTTTCATAGTAGAAAATTGGAGTTGGGCGCAAAAATTAATTTTGTTCCCTGACGTTAATCACACAGGAAAATCTTTGACCACCCATGTTGGCACTCATAGTAGTTAAGCCATTTGGTAGTGGATTTATCTATCTCAATTGAATTAAGTGCCAACGGCCGAAAATTTGAAAATTCTTAAAGGGTTGTAATGACTGAGATAAATGCACAGGCTTCTGGGCAACAACTCAACAACTTTTTCTGAAATCGTGTGTATTTTCTAGATGATAATTCGTGACATACATACACACATGCATGCTTACATAAAAAAAATTATAAATACATATGTATGTCTGTGTGTGTGTGTGTGTTTGTGTGAATTTAGTCTTGTAGTATTTTATATTTATTTTGAGAACAACAAAGGAGAACATAGATTTCTTATGACCCATCTTGTGAACCGTACAACCTCTACGAATGCTGTGTCTCTCGTATATGTTAGAGATGAGGATAAGTTCTAATTATCATCTTTCTATGAAGGGTGCAAAAAAAGTGAAAGAAGGTGAACGGAAAAATGTAATTGAATTATTTTTACTTGAACTATTTTACTAAAAATGGTAAAGTTAAGCTTACAATATTATCTGGATGCCAAGTACAGGCACAAATGTTCACAGAAAGAGGGGAGGGGTGAAAGGGCGAAGCCAGAAGTATATTACAGTGTTATTTAGAATTATTATATGGCAGGGTTTAATGTCAGAACTATATGACAGTGTTATTTATAATGATTATATGGCCGGGTTATATGTCAGAACTATATGATAGTGTTATTTAAAATGATTATATGGCAGTGTTATATGTCAGAACTACATGACAGTGAATAAATATTACTAATATACCGCGGGTTATATGTCAGAACTATATGATAGTGTTATTTAAAATGATTATATGGCAGTGTTATATGTCAGAACTACATGACAGTGTTATTTATAATGATTATATGGCAGGGTTATATGTCGGAACTATATGACAGTGTTATTTATAATGATTATAACGCAGGGTTATATGTCAGAACTATATTACAGTGTTATTTATAATGATTATATGGCATGTTTATACGTTCAGTAGTAGGATGTGTCGATTTCTGAATGTTTGTGTGGTTTGACCATCTGTTTAACGACCACAGCGTTGCTCTGGTGAAAGAGAACAAGACTTCTAACATTAATTTCCCCGTCGCCTTGAATGACAAATGACCATTATTAACAGATGTCAGTTTTCACTTGTCAATTTCTCGTAGACTTGGTGTCCATTTCTTTAATCTTCACATCTATCTTTTTGGATCGTGATTCCACAGAGGTGCTATTTATAGAACTAATGGTTGGTTAGGCTTCCTACTACTTCAAAACCAGCACGTCACTGCAATAATTATTAGTAGCTGTGTTGGATGTAATGGACACTTAAGCATAAATTGTGTAAATAGCGGACTTTATTTTAAAGAATTTAGTATTTTAAACACTACAAAATACTTCAGCCACTGGTAGGATAACAAATGATGTATTTCGAAACAGTAATTTAGAATTATATTTTATACAGAGAGACATGTATTTTGGGAAGAGCTAGAGCAGTGGTTCTCAACCATTTTAGTGCCGCGACACTTTTATACAGTTTCTGGTGTCGTGGCGACCCCCAGCCACAAAATTATTTTCGTTGCTACTTCATAGCTGTAAGGATATGTGTTTTCAGATGACCTTAGGCGATCCCTGGGAAATTGTTGCGCGACCCCCAAAGGGGTCGCGACCCACAGGTTGAGAGCCGCTGGTCTAGATTGTTTCTTTTTTACCAGAACAGAAATGATCAGGACAGTCTTTGCAAGAGCACAACAAAGATAATCTTCCACAACAAGTCTATTTCTATCTTTAGACTTGATTACCAGCAAGCTGGAAAACCCTGTTTCACAAAGATGTTTTTTTGGAAAGAAAGAGGAAAGCACAACACAGTCTCAGACAGAAAAGTGTATGACTGCAAACACTTGATCCAGAATTTTGTAACTGGCATTGAAGAGAAATCAGTTCCCGCTGTATCGATGTTGATAAGTTCAATGAACTCCTCTTGTGCTGACTCGGAAACGTCTTTAACTTTGACTGTGAATGGATTTCTGACAAGTGTAAATGGGTATTAGGTAGATTTGGAAAGTACGGTGAAATTTTGTCTGCAAGAATTTGCAAGTGTTCTTTCACAGAATTGATCAGCGTAAGTGACTTTTGGTGTCTCATTGTGTGCCAAACTTTCGAAATCCAGATTGGCATCCTAGCATAGCTGGACCACCATCTTTGACATCCTAGCATTGATGAAGCACCATATGTGCAAACACCACAAACCTTTTCCCAAGAGATCTTGTGATTTGTCAGAAATAAACCAACTGTGTCAAATACATCACGTGCAGTAGTTGTTGTACCCAGAGGTTTGCAAAAAATAAACTCATGTTTAAAGTCGACATCATTAATATACCTCACGTAAACTAGTAACTGTGAACAGTTTGCAACGTCTGTAGATTCATCAAGCTGGATACTAAATATTGGAAGTGGAGCAGATTTAATTTCCTGGATTACTTTATCACGAATATCAACAAGATATCATCTATTCTTCTGCGGACAGTGTCTTTAGATAAGGAAATTGCACTCAATTTCGTAACGAAATCGTCTCCGATCATAACGCGTACAATGTCTTTGGCCGCTGGCAACAGTAAATCTTCAGCAATGGTGTGAGGTTTCATAGCTCTGGCGTTTCTGAGTGCCACCAAATATGAAGCTTCGATGGCTGCTACGTTTTATTTGTGGTACTTCTCACCAGTGTCAAGTCTGGCTTTCTGGAGTCCATCAGCTTTACTTCTGAAATAGTTGGTATCCTTGCCGGCAAAGCTCGGATGCTTGCTATCAAAATGGCGTTTTATTTTGTTCGGCTTCATAAATTCGGCTGACAAAACTTCACAACAAATAACACATTGGGGTTGTTCAATCCCAGTTGTAATTATTGAGGTAAAACCATATTGTAAAAAATCCTCACTGTATTTTCTTTTCTTAATGTTCTTCTCTACGTGATTCATTGTTATGTGATGGTTTGCTAATGAAAATAATCAATAACTATAGCTATAAAAAGATGATATATTGAAGACCTCAGTGGAAAAGCCAGACTTGTCACATATTGAAAATTTTAAGAAAATGGAATTTTAAAATTTGTAAGTATCCGAGTAAGAATAAAATGCTATAATTTAACTGTATTTAGAGATAACATTTATCTTTTAAAAAAATATCAGTTTCTATGTATTGTGTGACTATTTTCTACATTTTTCACCTTATGATCATGCGACGCAAAATTGTGACTGATCTGATTGTTCCACTGAAAATTTAAATGTGTGGATTAAACTACATTTTATGGTTTTTAAATGCAAAAAACAACTCTTATTAATCACTTATTAAACTTAAGTGACCTCTCTTAATAATAAAACAAATTGTGGTCAAAATATAAAAAAAAAATAAAACAAAATTCAAAACATTGTGGACAAGAACTATAATTAAAGTAATGTACAAGCCTCTGAGATATTGAACTTGTAGTGTAATGGCTCAACGATAATGTAATAAATTAAATCAAGTTTACACATTCACAAAGTCATTATTATTCAGCTTATTATAAATTATAAGTATCAAATGAGTAATATGACTCATTATGAGTATTATGACCCTAAAGTGGGACTGAAATTTATGGAACAGGCAATTTTATTTGCATTCTATCAGTCATCAATCAGTTTATTGTAACGACTTCCTTTAATGATATAAAAATATATGGGCCGGCATTCTCAATAAAAAGGAAAACTTTGAGATATTCATAGTGTTTTAAAAGCTCTTAATCAGGTGGGACTAAATGCAATTGCACACAATGATTGACAATGATTATGTTGATATATTGTAATCATACTCTCATTACTGCAGTCAGTGGTCAGATTTTAAAAAAAAAATGACATGAAGCAAGACAGACGCATACTATTGAGTATAAGTGTCGTGCCTTTATAGGGGTCATCATTCATCAGTAGCTATTTGTAACAGAGACGTAACATCATAGACATAAGACAGCATGCTGAGAACACACTCATACAGGCACCATAGTAACTGACTGCCGGAGGAGAAGGCCACTGAAACTGATTAAACTTAATCCTAAACGTTCCTATAAATACATTGATTCTAATCACATACAATTTGAACAGTAGCTTTCTTTACCCCATGCATTATGACTAGCAAGACTCCTAAACCGATATTTATTTTGTCCTTTTAATATTCAATTCAAGCCCCTACTTCCTTACTTGCCATTGTTTAAGCGCATTACGTGATTCTAAGGGAGCTCACTTTGATTTTTTTTCTTCTACTTGTTCACTGGATTTGTCTGATTCTTTCAAAGTGCACAATTTATAGACCGCGATGACCAGTTAATGGGCTGATTTGTGCTGTAGTTTTCACTATAAGTTCCAGCTTTACAATGGGGGGAATGCTTTAAGGGGGATAACAAACAGAGGATCATTTGTGAGATGTCTGATTTCTCCGCTGAATCAAATCATTCGGTTTCTGGGACCATCATCATCGGGATTTGTGTTTACCCAGAGGTCTTTGGTCACCCCCAAAGGTGTCGCGATTCACAGATTGAGAGCCACTGCAATGCGGAGTAGAATAATATTTGCATTAAATCCCTACAATTGGGAACGAATTCAAGTGGACTACATCTCACAATAAGACATAATAATCCATTTGTAACGATTGGTAACCCACCATCCGAATAATGATTAAACATATTTAATGCTATATATATTTCTTTTAAAAATATAAAACTACAGTTTGTATTATAATAAATATAAAAATTAAAAATAATATATGATAGAAATAATTTTAGGACAATTTGCACAAGTCTTGTATTTAATAATTTATTTAATAGATTTTCAAAGAAAGAAATTAAATTAAAATGTTTCATAAAAATATTCAAAGTAACAACAAAATACATTTACAAAGCAATCTCAATTAATTCCCTTGGAAAAAAAATAGTAGATCTAGGAATAGGGAAGCACGATTTAAAACCATGACAATAAAACATGAACGTTTTCGCTAAGAACCTTCCTCAGCAGACAGGATACATGAAAGTAAGGCTAGAAACAGGGACAAGTGTATAGATTAGGTCATCTCTATTTTGATTTGGGGAAGTTGAATTTTCCAAAACCAAGAGAACAGGAAATGACACATTCGATGAATTGTTAAAGTCAAGAAATCGTTTAGAATAGTATGTTATTTGTTCTACAGCCCAACAGTCTTTCTTTCAGGCATCTCTTCAAGGGAGGGTGAGGCACGGACCCCGTTGGGGGGGGGGGGCAATTCAAGTGACCTCGGACAAAAATGAGAACAATAAAGCAAACATATTATAAAAAAAAAATAATGTTTAAATGATTAAATTGTCATTAAATAAACATGTAACTTGTGCCTTCAAATGCATTAGATTATCCATATGTAAAGCTAATCTTGTTAGAGTCTGACATAATTCGATCATAAATATCGTGCTGGGCCAAAAATTGGTATGTTCCGATCATAGGAAAAGAATATTAATTTTGTTGTTGGTGGGTTCGTTATTTAAAAAAAAATTTTTTTAGAGAGTTTACGAGTTTAAAAACTTTAAAAACAAGGCATGAAACGATGAAGTATCAAAATTCGCAATTTGTGTTCAAATTATATATCGCAATAAGAGCATAACTTTTAAAGTAGTGAGAGTTGTTAATTATAAAATATATGATAGAATATTGTTTTTAAAGCTATAGTTATCAGTATATTGTTAAATGTACTCAAATAAATGTCTGTTGATCTAGACAGGAAACAAAAAAATTTTTTTTTTTTCTTTTTTAAAATGTAGCATAAAACGGTATAAATAATTCTTTTTTTTCAAACATTATTATTAAGTCGAATGTGTCTGTTTTTATTGAAATATGAAATGTGCTAAGTTTTAAACATATTTTCCTGAAGAACATAGTTTTTAAAAAAATAACGCTTTGTCATAAATGTATTAAATGTCCAACTGTTTTTCTCTGTTTTATATCAAAGTAATAAACAAACTGTTCCACACATGTCCAGACATTGTTGTTTTAGTTTAATTCTTTTCAGATGAGAATCCAGTAGAGAGCTAATTAAAGATATCTTACTAGTAAATGCGTCTCTATATTTGCGTTTTTAACTTTGACATTGTGTATCAGAAGACTACTTCTATCTTACTAGTAAATTATTATCTTTATTTAAAGACTTAGCTTAGACAATGGATGCCCACCGACGACTTCTATCATGCTAGCAAATTATTATCTTTATCTATATTCTTAACTTTGACATATGGTCTCATAAGAATACTTCATTAAATAATAACGATATAGGAGAGGCATTGGACAAGTCTGGTCTTGCGGTAAATGATGCGAAGACAATATATATGACGTCAGAAAACACACAAGCTGGTGACATCATCAATATCAGCAATGAGAAATTTGAGTGAGTGGCTAGCTTCAAATATGTAGGATAAACTGTTAATGAGAACACTGAAGTAATGTTGGTGATGATAGAAAGTAAAAACCATCCTTTAATCCAACAAAAACTTCTAGGAAGCAAACACCCCCCTCAATATTTACAAATTGTGCCATCATCAGACCAGACATAACTTATGCTAGTAAGATTTGGTCCCACTAGAGTTGGAAACACTCTTGACCTACTCATCACAAACTGACCACATCGTGTACCAAAAGTTGAGGTCATTCCCGGGATATCAGACTGCTGCATACCATAGTGTGAAATTCAGTTCAGCACACAAAAAAAGAAACAGATCATACGAGAAATGCCAATGTATGCCAAGGCAGAATGGGATGGCCATGATGAAACAATCGACAGAGCTTGACTTGCCCCGGAGAACAGTGCCTCACCACCATTTTCTCTCGGAGAGCTACCACGAAGAAAACATTGGAAGAGAGAAGAAACAACAACATGCTATAATAAATGATTGTATTTTTTACAATTACATTGTATCAAGTCTTTTACTTCCTGTTATCTTGGATTTGGAAAATCCCGCTATAATAACAGTGGCGATAACTTAAGTTACTATTGTCTTTACTTCTTGTCCTACTTTCATCTGTCCTGGATGCTAAGGAAGGCTCTTAGCCGAAATGATCTGTTGTTTTTTTTTGTTGTCTTGTTTCCTAATTCAAGCTTCAAAATGCCTCGTTCCACTATTTTCTCTCTTAAAGAAGGTTTATAAATACATAAAAGTCTTTCAAAGAACACAATCAATTTCTCTGTTTAAATGTTTTTGTCGATATAATATTTATGACTTATGTTTAGATTTTATTGTGACGCAAATGGATGGAAACAAAACACCATTTAATACTACAATTGTGCGAATACTCCTAATTGTTTTAATATTTTTATTTATTTATTAATTTTTTGCCTATGGTTTTATTAAGATCAAAACGTTCAAAGTATATTTTTAAAGTAAGTTATATTTTAAATTATGCTTGTGAATTAATTTAAATGTCTAAACCATAAATGTTTCAAGTGGATATTATCTTCTATAGTGAGCTGTAGTCCACTTGAATTCGATCTCTACATGTACGAAAAAGACAAATGTCATTCAATTAGTCATGGTATGGCATACAACGTATTGAAATGTTGATATTTGTAAATTAACAATTCCATATAATAAATTCCATCCAGAAATGCTTTACTTTTTTTTAAATTATATTTATAAAGCTCATAAAGAAAAAAAAAAACAAATTAAGTGCTGCAGACTAAAACGGAATGTTTTAAAATGTTTGCACTAATTTAGAAAACTTTCCGGTTGACTCATATCGATTCAACAGATTTTTATCTCTTTGGCATGAATGGTAAAGGAAAGCATACGGAAATTATATTAATAGAACTAATATAAGGGGAAGTAAATTCAGGGCCCCCTTTGCTTCCGTCTGTTTTTTTCGCCCACTCATATTTTTTTCTCCCCACTTTTTAGTTAGGATATCTGTGTGTGTGTATATATATATATATATTATGTAAGTTTCATTTATACTTATTTGTCTTTTTGTTGTACTGATAAAGGCTTGTGCTGAAACGTATAATTTTGTATTCTGTAAAATTATAATAAAAGCTTAACTTATATTGTTATATATTTAAACAAAGTGTTATTGTCTAATTTAATCTATTTTCAGCTTTATTGCAGTACAACAATTTTTATAACTAGTTAATTTTTATATTAACTGTTTATTGACCAGCCTTGTCTGATATGAAATGTTTATTGACCAGCGTTTACTGACTTGAACTGTTTATTGACCAGAGTTGTCTGATATGAACTGTTTATTGACCAGAGTTGTCAGATTTGAACTGTTTATTGACCAGCGTTGTGACAATTCTGAAATAGTAGTTAACTAACCAAAGATATATTTTGAACTGTTTATTGACCAGAGTTGTCTGATATGAACTGTTTATTGACCAGAGTTGTCAGATTTGAACTGTTTATTGACCAGCGTTGTGACAATTCTGAAATAGTAGTTAACTAACCAAAGATATATATAACCAATGTATTGAAGGGATTTACATCATCGAGTTTCTTAAAAAGAATTCAGTTCAAGAAAGGTAGTCACCATTTTGTCTGTCGTAGAAACTGCATCAACTCATATTTCTCTCATCTACTATACAAAGCTCAATTTTAATGATATTGTTTGTTTCTATATGGCTCAATCGATCACAAGAGAAAGAAACAATGAGCATCAACCAAATTTTTAACATTGTCATTTCACCTGACCTAGACATGTTCCTGGAAAGTTTGTTCATAATCCCATTATCTTTAAAGCTGCAATTTAAATGTCGTAAAACGTAGAGAGTAAAGAATAAAATAAAGAGATGTATACATATTTTTTAATTACTTCCAAGACCTTGCAAATTAAATACATTTTGCTGCTTGCATTTTTAATAAGCCTTAATCAGAACGTTGTGCTTTCAAAGAACTTTTAAAGGAAGTATTTGTTTTGATGTATACATATTTTTTAATTACTTCCAAGACCTTGCAAATTAAATACATTTTGCTGCTTGCATTTTTAATAAGCCTTAATCAGAACGTTGTGCTTTCAAAGAACTTTTAAAGGAAGTATTTGTTTATTTAAGCTTCGTATAATAATTATGTTGTAGTCATGAGTACCTTTTTTCTCTTACATCTTTGACGTACAGTATACGATTGTAAGATGAATTTTAGGATTTTACTTTTAGACTCGCCTGAAATACGATTGTAAAAGACTCCTGTAAGAAATAATTCCCCCCTCCCCCAAAAAGGGTGGGGGACAGGTTGTTCGCCTCACGAAATTATTATGACACGAGCATGTAAGGGAGTTAGTGCATTGTCACTAAGATAAAAAAAACATACTATAGAATTATAGAGCGAGTTGTATACAAAACCGCCAAGCATTGATACGCCTATTTAATGCGACTCAATGTTATGGGATATTTTGATAGCTTTAATCCGCCTACTAAGAAATCTTGGATTTAAATGATTTTAGGTGACAGTTAAATAAATGACTGTCTGGCTAATTAGTGTAGGAAGCATGTAGGCTTTAAATGTAGGAATCTTCTGCTGACTTCAGCACCCATACTGTCATGCGCATCCTATTTGCCTACATCATTTATGGGCTGTCCTTACGTTGACAGGTTGCAGTAGGGGATTTTAATTATGATTTTCTAATTATTTTTGGCTTACATTATATAGATGCCCCGTTGTCCAATCATCTCTGGGATTCAAATTGAGCTACAATGTTGGACGTTTACATTGATGGATGTGTACATTATGAACGTGTACATTGATGGACGTGTACATTGATGGACGTTTGCATTGATGGGCGTGTAATTTGATGGACATGTACATTAATGGAGGTGTGCATTGATTGACGTGTACATTGATGGACGTGTACATTGATTGATATGTACATTGACGGACGTGTACATTGATGTACGTGTACATTGCTAGACGTGGACATTGATAGACGTGTACATTGATGGACGTGTACATTGATGGACGTGTACATTGATTGACATGCACATTGCATGGGTGATTTTCATGTCATCATCGACAGTGTATCAATACTTCTTTTTCAACACTTTATATATATATTTATTTTAGTCATTATTTTTGTAAACAGCACGAGTCATTTTGTTGTATCCGTCCCTATTTTGTTCTGATATATTAAACATTGATTGAAAAAGGTAATATATTTTAATATATTTTTACAATGTATAAGACTAGAGTGTTGCAAAACTATTTTCACGATCAAGCAGAAATTGATACTTGCGTTTTGAGTTTATCATACGCATGAAGCCCAGTCTCCGGCCCAAACCACACCCCGACTTTTATTGGTCTGACTTTTGCGGGCGCCTACACTTTCCGGTACCCCACCACATCTTTTTCCATCATAGTGGCAAGTGACGGGGAGATTTTTATGTGCAATGATTCAATGGATGGAAATATATTCATGTCATACATCGACTCTGAGAATTGACTTTATTAAACATGGGATTAGAATAGTAGTTGGATATTTTATACTTTATGTTTATTTAATTAATTTTAATTTACTTTTTTTACGATTTGTATATGTTTAAGTTCTGTTCTGATACTATATTGCACTATACAAGAGAGTCCAAGGGCAACCAGGCCTTTTGATTTGTATTATCATGCTAAACGAAGGTCAATATTCGTTTGACTTTTGTTAATTTGAAGACAAATAAAGAATTGGCCGATAAGTAATAATTGCGTATAAAAGAGCTGCTTAAAGTACTTTCAATAATAAATACGGAAGCGTATTTTAACAAAAATTCATGCTAATAATTTTTTTTTAAAGTCATTTTAAAGTCTCGTGTCGCGTCGGTATCGGCCAAAATCAGAAAATCACTTTTGGTCTGTCTCTAATTAAATTTAAATCATATTAAGACTGATACTATTTGAAGGTCATCCATGTGCCACATTGTGTTTAAAAGCCACAACGTCTTTCAGTGACAAAATGTATTTCAGTTATTTACAGTCGCATCTTATTTAACGTCACAAGTAATTTAAGAGATGTGACGTTAGTTTCAGTCATGGAAGGAGCAAAATAAAGTATATCATATGTAAATGTATCAATAAGTAATGTGTTTGTATAAATTCATTCAGAGAGGATTCAATTAAAAAAAGGAAAGAAAAAAAAATATTTCGTTGTCAACAATTATTTACCTTGACAGATCACTTGCCTATTATGTGATCGATTCCTTATTATTATTTTTTTGTTTTTGTAATTGGTGATACAATTCACGCTTGTGTTAAAACCATTGCCATGAGGCTTGATATCAAACTTGTTTCAAAAATATTGAAGGTAATGTGTAAGTGTGTTTGTAATGTTAGATAACTTGAAATACGTTAAGTGTTGGAATTAATGTGCGTCACATTCTTGTAAATATATAACTAGTTATGAGTAGCTATAACCTTTTCTAAAGGGTAATATTTAGTATGAGTGGCTGTATGTTATTCTAGTGAGTGATATTAGCATGAGTAGCTATAACGTATTCTAAAAGGCAATATTTAGCATAAGTTGCCATATCTTATTTTAAAAGGCCCTATTTAGTAAAAAAAACACATTTAACAAATGGACCGTCCAAAAGTACTTACATCCCAGGGGGGGGGGGGATTAGGCGAAATGGGGGAGGGGGTAAAGAAATGTTGTGTGATGTCACACATTTGTTTTTATAATATTTATTGACCTTGACTTTGAAATATCTGTTGTGATGGACATATCCTGAAAGAGGATGGAATAGTTATTAATTTGATCTTTCAATAGCGAAATATGTTTAAATCTTTAAGAAGGAAAAATCAAAAACAAAAAGAAGTGAAATATTATGTCTTATTCAAAGCTGTTGTCCACTTGAACTCGTTCCCTAACTGTAGGGATACAGTGATGAGCTGATATGTCATATTCCATATGCTCTACAATTAAATTAAAGTAAACTTTGCATAAACAAATTACTTTCCCAGCACAAAAAAGGAGAATGCATCACATACTAAAGGCTTTATTTTTTACAAAAATAACATTTGGAACATATTTTTGATTTAAAATACGAAACATAATTTAATAAAAATGCAATGACAAGGAAATACATTTATAAAAACATCTGTAGAATTACAATCGATTTATATATATTGTTAAATGATTTATAATTATTGGTACATTTAGCACATACTATGTAACTTTAATTTATACAAACGATTATATAATATGATATTTTAGCATATTGCGTAATTTTTCTTTCTTTTGTTAAAATGTGGGTATTTTTCTGTGTTAAAAGTTTGTACACAATACAATAGTGTTGTTAATTATTAAAAGAATAGAAAGAGTTAAAAAAAAAATTAAAACAGAAAAAAAAAAAGAAAAATATAATGTCAGTTAGAGCTGTCTTACCAACTATATAAAATATTAATTTATAATTAAATAATTTTTTGTTTTTGTTTTGTCTGTTAATTTTTAAGTTTGTGTGAGTTTTTTAAGAGCATAAACAAAGAGTTTCTTTTTCAAGGGAAACAATTTCTTTGTTTTTGTTTTTTCAAATTATATGAGATAAACTTGAGTATAATGTAAGAGCTGTTTATTTAATTTTGTTATTAATTTTAAGAATGTGTAATTTGTAAAAGTATTTAAAAAATTTTTTTATGGTTTAGACCTTACAAAATGGAAACAATAATTGTAGTCTTATATTATAAGTGTTTTTACGAGACTACAACATTTCACATTTAAGGGAAATTTATATGTAACTAAATATGCTTAACCAGGTCGATGCCTAGTGTAGATCTCATTCTAACACGACTAATATTTGTTTCAAGTGGTAGTCCCTCTGAATTCGATCCCTACCTTTAGGGAAACAATGAAAATGAACAGACAGTAAGGCCAACATTTTCAACTGTTTTAAAATATAGAATACTCTACCCTCCTAATCACATTAGTCCATTTTTTAAAATTGTTAACATAGATCACACTAAAATTAGTTAAATTTAAAATACTATACACAAAAAAATCTCGAATGCGATTCATACTTGTAACCTTACTATCTACCCTAACTGTCCCCCCCCCCCAATTCATGTGTCTCTGTATCAAAAACATCATTTCCACATTTAATGTTATTATAATTTTTTGCTGGTGTCTGTTACAATCTGACAATTGTGTGGTCTTCAAAGGAACATAATCCAAAAGGCGTGATATTTTTCTTCTAGAATTAAGCATCCCAACAGAATATCGCCCTGGAGACGCTGCAGCTTGTCCTCAGTGGTGTTGCAGGAGATGTAGGAATGTTCTTTGTGCAAGTATAACACGTCTACGACAGTTTCCTTCATTAGATGTGTGGCTGATTGGATGGTTCTGGTTAGATTGGGAGCTGGTTAGATGAGTAGCTGGTTCGAAGAGATGCTGGTCAAATTATGTGCTGGTTAAATAGGGAGCTGGTTAGATGAATCGCTGGTTAGATGAGTAGCTGGTTAGATGGGGTGCTTGTTAGATAGGGAAAGGGTAAGATGAGTTGCTAGTTAGATGAGTTGCTAGATAGTGGAATACTAGTTTGATAAATTTATGGTTAGAAGAGTTACTGTTTTAATTACAAGCTGGTTAGATGGGGAGCTGAAAAGATGAGTAGCTGTTTAAATGAGTGCTTGTTAGATGGGTTTCTTGTAAGATGAGTTACTGGTTACATGAGTTGCTAGTTAAATGAGATGCTGATTAGATGAGTTGCTGGTTAGATGAGGTGCAGGTTAGATGAGTGCACACTAGCAAAGCGGCGGATATCATGAGAACATGTTGAGACACTACTAAATTGGCGGACATCATGAGAACATGTTGAGACACTACTAAAGTGGTGGAAATTATGAGAACATTTTAAGAGACCTCTAAAGGGGCGGACATCTTAAGAACATGTTGAGACACTACGAAAGTTTCAGGATTATTTAGAACATGTTGAGACACTACTATAGTGGCGGACATCATGAGAACATGTTAAGGCTCTACCAAATTGGTGGACATCATGAGAACATTTTGAGACACTACTACATTGGTGGACATCATGGGAACATGTTAAGACACTACTAAAGTGGCGGACATCATGAGAACATGTTGAGACACTACTATATTGGCGGACATCATGGGGACATGTTAAGACACTACTTAAGTGTAAGGCATATTTAGAACATGTTGAGACACTACTAAAGTTGCGGACATCATGAAAACATGTTGAGACACTACTAAAGTTGCGGACATCATGAACACTTGTTAAGACACTACCAAAGTTGCAGACACCATGAGGACATTTTGAGACATGAGCCAAGCTCAGACAGCATGAAATCATCTTGAAACATGAGCCAAGTGGCAATGACAGACATAATGAAAAATGTTGAGACATGAGCAAAGTGTCAGACGGAATGAAAACAGTTTGAGATATAAGCCAAGTTGCAGACAACAGGAAAATAAGTTGATACATGAACCAAGTGGCAGACAGAATGAAAACATTTTGAGACATGAGCAAGCATACACATAATAACCAACGTGTGCGTTGAAACAAAAACAATTCTCCTACACATGTCCTAAAGTTCAAAAGTGTCTTCTCATTAAACAAAAAAATCTTCGTTTATTAAACACTGCTTATTGTGTCCGACACACTTTGTAAAGTTCAAAGTTGTCTTCCCAGTAAGAAGCTTTCGTTGTCTAGCCATAGCCTGCTGTGACTGACACACTTCCTAAAATGCAAAAGTGGCTTCCTAGTTAGTGGCTTTTGTTGTCTAGCCACAGCCAGTTGTGTCCGACACACTTCTTAAAATTGTAAAGTAGCTTCCCAGTAAGAAAAGCCACAATTCGTGATATCCCACAGACACATGGAAATCTTTCAATAGCCAAACTGAGGACGTGCATATCACAATAAAGTCTTACTTGATAACAATGAAATCTTTTAACATGATTATTCTTTCTGCGGCTTACTTTGACATGGATTAGTGTTGTGATGAAAGCGCCAAATAGTAACTTGATGATTTCTATGAAGAATCGTCACTTAACTTGAACATTTTTTGGCAATCAAAGGGGAGAGAACAAATTCTGGAAAAAAGTATATAATCTAATTGAACAGTTTCGTATCATGTGGTTCCTTTGTCACGCTGTGCTACCATGTCTACTTTGGTTTTAATTTGACTAATTACAAATAATTATTCACACTAATTTTCATTAGTGTCAAACTGAAATAATGTTTAATACATATAACTTTATTGTCACTGAATGTCATCGCAAAAATGATACTTTTATGTAAAAAATGGTGCTTTGCATATCCACTGACTTATGTTTATTGGATTTTACCGCAACCTGTCAATGCGGACATAACCATATGACTTCATTAGTCCATGTATAATCTAATAAATTGTATATAATCATATGCTTACGATAGTCCATGCACAAACCAATACATGGCACATATCTGACGAAATCGAGCTGCCCTACATATTTTAATATATCTCTAAACCTTCTTAGAACGCCACCCGACCTCCAATTTATTTTCTGTTCTAGTATATTCCCCATTGATTGTTTTTATGTACGTGGTTCTCACACTTAAAGTCTGACCAGCGGATTGAACTACACAGGAAAGCCCACTCCCCCTATCACCCTAAACACCTTATGCCACAGATGAGATGTTGCTGGACAGTGGAACTCTTATTACGCATCAACTTTTTAAGATTATTGATTTAAGATAACACGTGACAGTGATTTATAGTAAACTAGAGCAAATCCACTGTACATACAGAGTTCAATAGTAGAAACGGTCTTTTTGAGATCGTAACTCAAGACCTTGTGAGTTGGATGAACATTTTTAAGCCTTGTTATTTTTGCATGACCAGTTCTAATGTGAGTTGAATGTACAGTTCTAGGCTTAGTTATTTTTGGATGACCAGTTCTAATGTGAGTTGAATGAACAGTTCTAAGCCAATTTATTTTTGGATGAACATTTCTATCGTGAGTTCTATAAACATTTCTATTTCAACCTTTTATTGGAATGAACTGTATTACAATGTATATAGTTTGGATAAATGATAATAATGAATATGTTTACTTCATTGTATTTGTCTTGTCTGAATGTTTGCCACGCATCTCCAAACTGGGACACGTGTTGGCCAATTAGAGATTTACTGATCAAGACTTCATCCAATCTTAAGGATGGTGATGGATTTTTGTCATCTAAGACTTGTATGGATATAGTAAATTGATAATCGGCATCCTTCTGTCTCGTGAGACGATGGTGCATCACCGTTGGGTTGGGTTGCATTTTCTCGAGTGGCTGTGCAGTCCTATCCTTGAGTGACATTCTTTACCACAGTTTTTAAACACGAGTTTCGTAAATTGATATATGCGTTATATTTATAATAGTGTCTAGCAGGCAACTGTGCTGAAAGTTGAAGAAAAAGATAAAAGATGTGTGGATAAAATCAAAGAGTGGACAGGACTAACACTGGGCTTTGAAGTGCGTAGTGCAGAAGACAGCAACAAATAGAGGAGGATGGTTCACATGTCATCTGTGGCGCATCAACGGCCAAATGACTAAGGCACATGATAATGATGATGATGAAACCCATTAAAACAAAAGTTGTGTAATTAGTACTATAATTATTAATACCATAATTTTATTTTTAACTTTTAATAATTACATTAAAAACTTTAAATTTATATTTTCAATAGAAAATTATTAATTTTTAAATGTGCTAAACCAATGAACTGACATGTGCAATATATTTGGCCATGGGGATTACTATGTCTTATTTTATGCTGTAGTCCACCTGAATTTGATCCCATATCCTAGGGATAAACTACAAAACCATTCATTATTTAAGTATTGGCATATTACATTATTAAAAAAGATATTACATCATTCGGTCTTCGCGAACAATCCATGAGCAGTTTTTCTATCAGAAATACTTCCCCTGAAAAGGGGGGTGGGGGAACACCATATTTTGGGAGAGGGGGCAGTCACAAGAGACGTAGCTAATGGACGGCCGATTGGGCATAAGTTCTTGAGAACCAGACTAATGCATTTAAAATTAGGAAATAATTAGGTTCAGAGTTGTTGTTGTTTTTTGTTTTTTTTTTTGGGGGGGAAGGGGGGCGGTGGGTGTTCTGAAAAACAAATCGTGTCCCCTGCCCCTTAACAGGCTAGGAAATCTTTGACAGCCCATAGCCACCCTGATAGTAGCTCAGCCACTAGGCAGTGTATCTATCGACTGACAAATTTTCATATGGAATTAGGGTGGAAATCAAAGGCATCGGTGAATCTCGATCAATGCAGGGTTCTGGGGAGCCCGTAACCAATAATTTTAATTTATGTTATATTATTTTTTTTTTAAAATCATGAGTTTTTTTTAAAATTATAATTGCATTCAAAGTTTCTGTTATATTTTATTGACCGAGAAAGGAAGTTTTAATGTTTTGTAGGGGGCATCATGGTGCCCAGTACAATACATAACTTAATTTATTTCAGTTTTTGGCGTGAAACTAGGCTAATCATTCAGAACAAGCTGATAGTTAATCCCATACTGTAATATCAATCGCTTGAAGGAAGTGCTGCAGAAATTTAGTGTTCTGAAGACTCCCGGGCAAACTCAAAATGCAAAGGTGCATTTTTAAAAATACTTGAATTTGTTGTTTCTTTCAGACAATTTTGAGGTGGCCTTTCAAACTTTCGTGTGAATGGTGTTAAAATTAGCCATAATAATGATTATAGACATCTTAAATTCAGAATAAGCAGGACGTAAACATTTTCTTCTCTACGTGTGTGTCCCTTGAGTGTTCATGTTTAGCCTAGATTAATCTTGTTTCATAAATCTGTATAGTCACAATAACATTTTTAAATTATACATTTAAACTACAATTATGTATTTTATCACATTTCCGAATTTAATGTTGCAGCATTCTACACTTAATTGGAGAGCGATGGAAAAGTTCATAGTTTACAAAATGTAGTTGTCACTTACACTTTGGAACCACAGTTTGAGCCGTGCAACGCTTACGACTGTTGGCTGTCTTGGACATTTGAGTGGTTTACAAATGAGATGAGTCTATTTTATTGAGGACGATGTTTTCGTAAATGGGGTTTGGGGAAAATGAAAATTTATTGCACTCTTTGTTTTATGCAATTTGTATATATATATATATATATATATTTCATGTAAACTTTTGAATGTGGCGTTTGAAACAATTTAGAAACTTTTTTTACAACGCTGCTGACTGAGCATGTCCTATTATTATTTCCTTTATTCCGTATCCAATCTCTGTGTCTTTTTGTGGTCTTTTGATGTCTGCCACACAGGATGCGTCTTAATATGTTCTGGTGCTACCTGTACCTTGGGTCATGTCTTAATATGCTCTCTTTTTGTCTAAACCTTGGATCATGTTTTAAAATTTCATTATGATGTCCGCCAAGTTGGTCATGTCGTAATAGGTTATCATGATGTCTGGTTTAGGGTTGTGACTCAATATGAAATTGGTTGTCTCCCACTTGGCTTGTGTCTGAATGTATTCTCATACTTTCTGCCAGTTGGCATGTGTCTTAATAGGGTCTTATGTTGTTTGCCACTTTACTAGTTACTCATTCGTCTTAAATAAAGTCAGACATATCTTCATATATTGTATAGTAATTATTATTTCTAAATCAGTGTCTTCATATTTTTTCATGATGTTTGTCGTTTGACTTTTGTTTTTTTTGTCATGAGTGTCTATAAAGTGCAAATCACCTATCAATAATTATGGCAGTAAAGTATGTTTGCGTCATTAAAGTGAACCTATGCCACATTTGGACTATAACCAGCACTTGTGTGGAATCTTAGCCAATCAAAATGGATATGAGTACATTAGAAATAAACGCCTAGTCAACGAGCGAATGGCGACTGAAAATTATATATGGATAAAAACGGCACTGCGTCCAACAGGGCAGTTGGGTAAACCATTTGTTGTCCATCAAGGCAGTGGGGTAAAATCATGTAACAAATGTGGTTGTATATCAAGGTAGCGGAGTAAACCATGTAAGGAATGTGGTTGTCCATAAAGGCAGTTGTTTAAACAGTGTCACACAAATGTGGTTGTCCATCAAGGCAGTGTGGTAAACCATGTTATAAATGAGTTTCTTTAACTCAAACGTACTTCTGTTATCCCTGAACAGCCAGTCAAAACTATGACATATAAAAATAACCTATAACCCCGACATGCAACACTGACATATAGTTATGATATTTCTTTAAGGTAATTAATGTTTTTACAGTTACATTCCTAAACACTACAGAGTGTTAATATTTCAATATATACTAAACTGTAATCAAATATAAACATATTTATTAGATGGCATAAATAAGTGATCAATTGTAACCATGGTTTTATACATCTTTAAGAATTCTTCTATTCTTTTGACAAAATGAAATTATAATAGTTAAAAGAAGTCTTGGCGTTAAAGTGAATCATTTAAAGTAATCAACAAACGGAGGAGAGGGCGTCATATGTCCCCAAGCGTTATACAATTTGACGGGGGGGGGGGGTATAGTGCCAAAATGAGCTTTGGTGGTATCATATAGATGAAAATAATTGATTTTATTGAGAAACATTTGGAGAGATGGGACAAATCCCGGGTTTCCAAACACTCTAGCTACGCCTTTTTCAAAAGCGAATCTGAAATGTGGAAAATACTACAATGAACTTTGACCTCTGACATATAACACATGGGATGCTAAGAAACTCGTTAAAGAGTGTTTGATATAAAAATACGGAATACTCGATTTGCTAATAAAATATCTTAAGACACCGAGAGATGGGCAAATAGGAAGTGAGTGAAAATAGATAGGGACATACAAGAATTGGGGGGGGGGGGGATAAATAACGAACGAGACAAGAATGTAAGGGGGGGGGGGCGGGGGATTAAAGATTAAGAAACAATATGTAGACATACGTTTATTATATAGCAGCAGTGTGAGGGAAGAAGGGGCTGTGAGAGGTGTGGAAGGAAACGAGATGGTGGGGCTAAAGTAGAGTGTAAACAATTTGGGTAGAATTCCTCCTTAGTAAGTATCAAATTAGATGATTCTTCTATTTATTTATTTAATTATTTTTAAATTTATTTTTTAAAAATTAAATTTCCCTACTAAAAACAAAAGAAAACTTCTTTCATCGACTTCCGCTGCCACTCTTTTGTGTTAAGGTAGCGTTTAATTTTAATCTTTATTACTTTACTGTAACACTTATGAATTTAAAAATTTAAAAAAAAAAATTATGGTAAATATTTACATAGAAAATATTGAATGAAAAGAAGACAATGAGTTTAACTCATCAGGTGACACCAAACCTAGCTACGCCACTGCCCTTTTGGCAATCAATAAAGGGGAAAGGGGGGTGGGAGTTGTTCTAGTGTCATTTTTGGTGATGGGCGGAAGAGATGAGACCTGAAGGATGGAAGAGATGAGACCTGAAGGACGGAAGAGATGAGACTTGAAGGACGGAAAAGATGAGACCTGAAGGACGGAAGGGCTCAGACCTGAAGGACGGAAGGGATGAGACCTGAAGGATAGTAGAGATGAGACCTGAACTGCCTGAGAGAATAAAGAAAAGAAATGAGCGGGGTAAGGGATATTATTTAAGCGTTTTCTAGGTACAGGTAAGGATCGAATTCGAGAAATATGTATCGTTAATATTTATTTGAAATAAAATGTTCGTACACAACTTTCAAGAGCATCCATTGCAACATGCTGACAATTCATGTACATTGATTCCCTAAATAAGGGGATCGAGGTTAAGTGGACTACTGCTATATATAAGACCGAATAGTCCACCGAGAGTTACGAAAGCTAGGTCAACCCTGGTTAAGCATATTTAATTTGATATATATTTCTTATACGGTTTAAAATTTAAAGTTTGTAAAAAATAAAGAAAAGAGTTAAAGAATAAATTTTACTAAAAATGTTAACAGTAAAAAGCTAAATCATTGTTTTAAAATAAAATTATAATATTTGCAAATAACAAAAAATAAAAATAAAATCTCTTACAAAATCATAAATGATATTGACTAAAACAAGTAGTATATGAATGCGATTGTTTCCCTTGAAACACATTTATTTGATTTCAACATTCTTTAGAAAAAAAACAAGAAAATATTTTTGAAAAAATGTATGTGAATGATTAAAATTAGACACCAGGTCAATGGGATACTATTATTTTGGCTAATAGTCTTTCTCAGCAGACATGACATATGAAAATAGGACAAAATAAAAAAAACAGATAAACACTTAGCAATCTCCATTGCAAATTACGGATGTTCAATTTTCCAAAACCAAGATTTAGATAAGTGAAAAAAAGAAAAAAATATAACTCTTTAAAATAATATTATTTATATCGTCATGTTATTTTATGAAGCCTCTACCTCAATAACAATAAACTCCTGGCTTTTTACCTTGTGACATAGTGCATCACTAGCGGCTCTCCTTATATATTGATTGACAATCTAAGCTCAATGACTCAAATGGTTAGGTAGTCTATGGTGTCACGAGCTCCCTTATGTTTAGTGACACTTTCTCAAATCTCTAAACTACCTCTGACGCCATCTTGTTTTAATGTGCCCAAGGAAACTCAACAACAAAACAGTGAACGAAATAAATCCTCAATTGAACTTGAAGTAATGATACCGAATTTATTATTTAAATATACCATCTAATGTGATATTAAATATCGAACATGTGCTCTAAGAATTACTTATACAACATGATATGAAAGACCTTAAATGATGTGCTATGAACTATAGATGGTTGTCCCATAAATATAACTATATACAAAACACACAGGACTGACACATTACAAACAATTCTAACGTATGAGTCAAGCAGGACGCGACACCTATTTATAGTTTAGACTTTGATCGGTCGCTTCTCTTCTACTTAAGGGTGTTTCCTGTCGACACGGATTTTACCTGGATCTGTCTTAGGTCTCGCCTTTGTTCGGTGTTGGCATCCGTTCACTGTCAACACGGCCAAACTCTTGCAGTTATGTATCTCAACTAGTCTAAAATAAATGCTCAATATTCCTGAAATATCTTGGGAAATCAACGACACTATGTGATATCTGCAGAGCTCGACCTTACTACTTACTG
>CAXITT010001137.1:120979-141215 GCA_964033795.1 Lymnaea stagnalis | reverse complement strand
ATTTACAATTAATTGAAGGCTACATACAAATTAATAAAGGCTACATACACTTAAATTAAGGCTACATACAATTGAATAAAGACTACATACAATTAAATAAAGCTACATAAAATTAAATAAAGGCTTCACATATTAAATAAAGGCTACATACAATTAGAAATAAGGCTAAATACAATTAAATAAAGGCTACATACAATTAAATAAAGGCTAGATACAATTAAAAAAGGCTACATACAATAAAATAAAGGCTACGTACAATAAAATAAAGGCCACATACAATTAAATAAAGGTTACATACAATAAAATAAAGGCTGAATACAATTAAATAAAGGCTACTTACAATTAAATGAAGGCTACATACAATTAATTGAAGGCTACATACAATTTAATAAAGGCTAAATACACTTAAATTAAGGCTTCATACAATTAAATGAAGGTTAAATACAATTCAATCAAGGCTACATACAATTCAATGAAGGCTAGTTACAATTAATTGAAGGCAACATACAATTTAATGAAGGCTACATACACTTAAAATAAGGCTACATACAATTAAATAAAGACTTCATACAATTAAATAAAGGCTACATACAATTATAATAAAGACTACACATTAAATAAAGGCTACATAAAATTACATAAAAGCTACATACAATTTATTGAAGGTTACATACAATTAAATAAAGGCTACATACAATTAAGTGAAGGATACAAACAATTAAGTGAAGGCTACATACAATTAAATGAAGACTAAATACAATTAAATGAAGGCTACATACAATTAAATAAAGGTTACATACAATTAAATGAAGGCTACATACAATTAAATGAAGGCTACATACAATTTAATAAAGGCTACATACAATTAGATAAAAGCTACATACAATTAAGTAAAGGCTACATACAATTAAGTAAAGGCTACATACAATTAAATAAAGGCTACAAACAATTATATAAAGGCCACATACAATTAAATAAATGCCACATACAATTAAATGAAGGTTACATACAATTAAATGAATGCTACATACAATTAAATGGAGGCTAAATAAACAAATGAAGGCTACATACAATTAAATGAAGGCTACATACAAATAAAAAAGGCTACATACAATTACATAAAAGCTACATACAATTAAATAAAGGCTACATACAATTAAATAAAGGCTACAGACAATTAAGTGAAGGCTTTAAACAATTAAGTTAAGGCTACATACAATTAAATGAAGGCTAAATAAAATTAAATGAAAGCTACATTCAATTAAATGAAGGTTACATACAATTAAATGAAGGCCAGATACAATTAAATAAAGGCCACATACACTTACATTAAGGCTACATACAATTAGATAAAGACTACATACAATTAAATAAAGACTACATACAATTAAATAAAGGCTACATACAATTAAATGAAGGCTACATACAATTAAATGATGGCAACTTACAATTAAATGAAGGCTACATACAATTTAATAAAGGCTACATACACTTAAATTAAGGCTACATACAATTAGATAAAGACTACATACAATTAAATAAAGGCTACATACAATTAAATAAAGGCCACATAAAATTAAATAAAGGCCACATACACTTAAATTAAGGCTACATACAATTAAATGAAGTTTACATAAAATTAAATCAAGGCTACATACATTTAAATGAAGGCTAATTACAATTAAATGAAGGATGCATATAAATAAATAAAGGCTACATACAATTAAATAAAGGCTACATGCAATTAAATGAAGGCTACATAAATTAAATGAAGGCTACATACAATTAAATGAAGGCTACATTCAATGAAATGAAGGCTACTTACAATTAATTGAAGACTACATATAATTTAATAAAGGCTACATACAATTAGATAAAGACTACATACATTTTAAATAAAGGCTAAATACAATTAAATAAAGGCTACATACAATTAAATTAAGGCTATATACAATTAAATAAAGGCTACAAACAATTAAGTAAAGGCCACCTACAATTAAATGAAGGTCACATACAATTATATAAAGGCCACATACAATTAAATGAAGGCTACATACAATTTAATAAAGGCTACATACACTTAAATTAAGGCTAAATACAATTAGATAAAGACTACATACAATTAAATAAAGGCTACATACAATTAAATAAAGGCTAAAAACAATTAAATAAAGTCTACATACAATTAAATAAAGGCCACCTACAATTAAATAAAGGCCACATACAATTAAATAAAGGACACATACAATTAAATAAAGGCCACATAAAATTACATAAAAGCTACATACAATTAAATAAAGGCTTCATACAATTAAATAAAGGCTACATACAATTAAATGAAGGCTACATAAAAATTAAATGAAGGCTACATACAATTAAATGAAGGCTACATACAATTAAAAGAGGCTATTTACAGTTAATTTAAGGCTACATACAAATTAATAAAGGCTACATACACTTAAATTAAGGCTACATACAATTGAATAAAGACTACATACAATTAAATAAAGCTACATAAAATTAAATAAAGGCTACACATATTAAATAAAGGCTACATACAATTAAATAAAGGCTACATACAATTAAATAAAGGCTACATACAATTAAATAAAGGCTAGATACAATTAAAAAAGGCTACATACAATTAAATAAAAGCTACGTACAATAAAATAAAGGCCACATACAATTAAATAAAGGCTACATACAATAAAATAAAGGCTCAATACAATTAAATAAAGGCTACTTACAATTAAATGAAGGCTACATACAATTAATTGAAGGCTACATACAATTTGATAAAGGCTACATACACTTAAATTAAGGCTACATACAATTGAATGAAGGTTAAATACAATTCAATCAACGCTACATACAATTCAATGAAGGCTAGTTACAATTGATTGAAGGCTACATACAATTTAATGAAGGCTACATACACTTAAATTAAGGCTACATGCAATTAAATAAAGACTTCATACAATTAAATAAAAGCTACATACACTTATAATAAAGACTACACATTAAATAAAGGCTACACAAATTAAATTAAGGCTACATACAATTAAATGAAGGCTACATACAATTAAATGAAGGCTACATACACTTAAATAAAGCCTATATACAATTAAATAAAGGCTACACACATTAAATAAAGGCTACATACATAAATTAAATTAAGGCTACATACAATTAAATGAAGGCTACATACAATTAAATGAAGGCTACATACACTTAAATAAAGCCTATATACAATTAAATAAAGGCTACACACATTAAATAAAGGCTACATACAATCAAATGAAGGCTACATACAATCAAATGAAGGCTACTTACAATAAATTGAAGGCTACATACAATTTAAAAAAGGGTACATACACTTAAATTAAGGCTACATACAATTAAATGAAAGTTACATACAATTAAATGAAGGCTACATACAATTAAATGAAGGCTACATACAATTAAATGAAGGCTCCATACAATTAAATGAAGGCTACATACAATTAAAAGAGGCTATTTACAATTAATTGAAGGCTACATACAAATTAATAAAGGCTACATACACTTAAATTAAGGCTACATACAATTGAATAAAGACTACATACAATTAAATAAAGCTACATAAAATTAAATAAAGGCTTCACATATTAAATAAAGGCTACATACACTTAAATTAAGGCTACATACAATTGAATAAAGACTACATACAATTAAATAAAGCTACATAAAATTAAATAAAGGCTTCACATATTAAATAAAGGCTACATACAATTAAATAAAGGCTAGATACAATTAAAAAAGGCTACATACAATAAAATAAAGGCTACGTACAATAAAATAAAGGCCACATATATTAAATAAAGGTTACATACAATAAAATAAAGGCTCAATACAATTAAATAAAGGCTACTTACAATTTAATGAAGGCTACATACAATTAATTGAAGGCTACATACAATTTAATAAAGGCTACATACACTTAAATTAAGGCTACATACAATTAAATGAAGGTTAAATACAATTCAATCAAGGCTACATACAATTCAATGAAGGCTAGTTACAATTAATTGAAGGCTACATACAATTTAATGAAGGCTACATACACTTAAATTAAGGCTACATACAATTAAATAAAGTCTTCATACAATTAAATAAAAGCTACATACAATTATAATAAAGACTACACATTAAATAAAGGCTACATAAAATTAAATAAAGGCTACATACAATTAAAAAAGGCTACATACAATAAAATAAAGGCTACATATAATTAAATGAAGGCTACATACAATTAAATAAAGGCTACATACAATTAAATAAAGGCTACATACAATTACATAAAAGCTACATACAATTTATTGAAGGTTACATACAATTAAATAAAGGCTACATACAATTAAGTGAAGGCTACATACAATTAAATGAAGGCTACATACAATTAAATGAGTGCTACATACAATTAAATGAAGGCTACATACAATTAAATGAAGGTTACATACAATTAAATGAAGGCTACATACAATTAAATGAAGGCTACATACAATTTAATAAAGGCTACATACAATTACATAAAAGCTACATACAATTAAGTAAAGGCTACATACAACTAAATAAAGGCTACATACAATTAAATAGAGGCTACATACAATTATAATAAAGACTACACATTAAATAAAGGCTACATAAAATTAAATAAAGGCTACATACAATTAAAAAAGGCTACATACAATAAAATAAAGGCTACATATAATTAAATGAAGGCTACATACAATTAAATAAAGGCTACATACAATTAAATAAAGGCTACATACAATTACATAAAAGCTACATACAATTTATTGAAGGTTACATACAATTAAATAAAGGCTACATACAATTAAGTGAAGGCTACATACAATTAAATGAAGGCTACATACAATTAAATGAGTGCTACATACAATTAAATGAAGGCTACATACAATTAAATGAAGGTTACATACAATTAAATGAAGGCTACATACAATTAAATGAGTGCTACATACAATTAAATGAAGGCTACATACAATAAAATTAAGGCTACATACAATTAAATGAAGGCTAAATACAATTAAATGAAGGCTACATACAATTAAATTAAGGCTACATAGATTAAATAAAGTCTACATAGAATTAAATAAAAGCTACATACAACTAAATAAAGGCTACATACAATTAAATAGAGGCTACATACAATTAAGAGAAAGCTACAAACAATTCAGTGAAGGCTAAATGCAATTAAATGAAGGCTAAATACAATTAAATTAAGGCTACATACAATTAAATGAAGGCTACATACAATTAAAAGAAGGCTACATACAATTAAATGAAGGCTAATTACAATTAAATGGAGGCTACATACAATTAAATGAAGGCTACATTCTATTAAATGAAGGTTACATACAATAAAATGAAGGCTACATACAAGTAAATAAAGGCTACATATAATTTAATAAAGGCTACATACCATTAAATAAATGCTACATACAATTAAATGAAGACTACATACAATTATATAAAGGCTACATACAATTAAATAAAGGCTACATACATTAAATAAAGGTAACATACAATAAAATAAAGGCTACATACAATTAAATAAAGGCTACATACAATTAAATGAAAGCTACATACACTTAAATTAAGGCTATAAACAATTAAACGAAACTACATACAATTAAATGAAGGCTATATACAATTAAATGAAGGCTACAAACAATTAAATAAAGGCTACATATAATAAAATAAAGGCTGCATACAATTAAAAGAAGTCTACATACAATTAAATGAAGGCTACATACAATTAAATAAAGGCGACATACAATTAAATGAATTCGACATACAATTAAATGAAGGCGACATACAATTAAATGAAGGCAACATAGATTTAAATGAAGGCTACATAAAATTAAATGAAGGCTACAAACAATTAAATGAATGCTACATAAAATTAAATTAATGCTAATTACAATTAAATGAAGGCTACATACAATTAAATGAAGGCTACATACATTTAAATGAAGAATACATGCAATAAAATTAAGGCTACATACAATTAAATGAAGGCTACATACAATTAAAAGAAGGCGACATACAATTAAATGAATGCGACATACAATTAACTCAAGTAAACATACAATTAAATGAAGGCGACATACAATTAAAGGAAGGCTACATACAATTAAATAAAGCCTACATACAATAAAATAAGGCCACATACAATTAAATGAAGGCCACAAACAATTAAATGAAGGCTACATACAATTAAATAAAGTCTACATACAATTTAATGAAGGCTACATACATTTAAAAGAAGGATACATACAATAAAATTAAGGCTACATACAATAAAATAAAGGCTAGATACAATTAAATGAAGGCTACATACAATTAAAAAAGGCGACATACAATTAAATGAATGCGACATACAATTAACTCAAGTCAACATACAATTAAATAAAGGCAACATACAATTAAATGAAGGCTACATACAATTAAATAAAGGCATCATACAAATAAATAAAGGCCACATACAATTAAATGAAGGCCACATACAATTAAATGAAGGCTACATACAATTAAATGAAGGCTACATACAATTAAATAAAGGCTAATTACAAATAAATAAAGGCTACATACAATCAAATAAAGGCCACATACAATTAAATAAAGAATATATACAATTAAATAAAGGCTACATGCAATTAAATAAAGGTTACATACAATTAAATGAAGGCTACATACAATTAAATGAAGGCTAAAGACAATTAAATGAAGGCTACATACAATTAAATGGAGGCTACATACAATTAAATGAAGGCTACATACAATTAAATAAAGGCAACATACATTTAAATGAATGCGACATACAATTAACTCAAGTCAACATACAATTAAATGAAGACGACATACAATTAAAGGAAAATTACATACAATTAAATAAAGCCTACATACAATAAAATAAAGGCCACATACATTAAATGAAGGCCACATACAATTAAATGAAGGCTACATACAATAAAATTAAGGCTACATACAATTAAATAAAGGCTACATATAAATAAATAAAGGCTACATACAATTAAATAAAGGCCACATACAATTAAATAAAGAGTACATACAATTAAATAAAGGCTCTATACAATTAAATAAAGGCTACATACCATTAAATGAAGGCTACATACATTTAAATGAAGGCTGCATACAATTAAATGAAGGATACATACAATTAAATAAAGGCTACATACAATTAAATGAAGGCTAAATACAATTAAATGAAGGCTACATACAATTAAATGAAGGTTACATACAATTAACTGAAGTCTACATACAATTAAATGCAGGATACATACAATTAAATGAAGGTGACATACAATTAAATGAAGGCTATATACAATTAAATAAAGGCGGCATCCAATTAAATAAAGGGTGCATACAATGTGAAATAAAGGCAACATACATTTAAATGAAGGCTACAAACAATTAAATTAAAGCTACATACATTAAAAAATGCTACATACAATTAAATAAAGGCTACATACAATCAAATAAAGGCTGCATACAATTAAATGAAGGCTACAAACAATTAAACTAAGGCTAGATATATTAAAAAAAAGGCTAAATACAATTAAATAAAGGCTACATACAATTAAATAAAGGCTACATACAATTAAATATAGGTTACATACAATTACATAAAGGCTACATACAATTACATAAAGGCAACATTCAATTAAATAAAGGCCACATACAACTAAATAAAGACCACCTACAATTAAATAAAGGCCACATACATTTAAATAAAGGCGGCATACAATTAAATAAAGGCTACATACAATAAAACAAAGGCCACATAAAATTAAATGAAGGCTATTTACAATTAATTGAAGGCTACATACAATTTAATAAAGGCTACATACAATTAAATGAAGGACACATACAATTAAATGAAGGCAACATACAATTAAATGACGGCTACATACAATTAAATAAAGGCTACATAGATTAAATAAAGGCTGCATACAATTAAGTAAAGGCTAAATACAATTAAATAAAAGCTACATACAATTAAAAAAAGGCTACATACACTTAAATAAAGGCTACATACAATTAAATGAAGGTTACATACAATTAAATGAAGGCTACATACAATTAAATGAAGGCTACATACAATTAAATAAAGTCTACATACAATTAAATGAAGGCTACATACAATTAAATGGAGGCTACATACAATTAAATGAAGGCTACATACAATTAAATAAAGGCAACATACAATTCAATGAATGCGACATACAATTAACTCAAGTCAACATACAATTAAATGAAGACGACATACAATTAAAGGAAGGCTACATACAATTAAATAAAGCCTACATACAATAAAATAAAGGCCACATACAATTAAATGAAGGCCACATACAATTAAATGAAGGCTACATACAATAAAATGAAGGCTACATACAATTAAATAAAGGCTACATATAAATAAATAAAGGCTACATACAATCAAATAAAGGCCACATACAATTAAATAAAGAGTACATACAATTAAATAAAGGCTCTATACAATTAAATAAAGGCTACATACAATTAAATGAAGGGTACATACAATTAAATAAAGGCTACATACAATTAAATGAAGGCTAAATACAATTAAATGAAGGCTACATACAATTAAATGAAGGTTACATGAAATTAACCGAAGTCTACATACAATTAAATGCAGGATACTCATACAATTAAATAAAGGCTACATACAATTAAATGAAGGCTAAATACAATTAAATGAAGGCTACATACAATTAAATGAAGGTTACATGAAATTAACCGAAGTCTACATACAATTAAATGCAGGATACATACAATTAAATGAAGGCGACATACAATTAAATGAAGGCTACATACAATTAAATAAAGTCGGCATACAATTAAATAAAGGCTACATACAATCAAATAAAGGCTACATACAATTAAATGAAGGCTACAAACAATTAAATTAAGGCTACATACATTAAAAAAATGCTACATACAATTAAATAAAGGCTACATACAATCAAATAAAGGTTGCATACAATTAAATGAAGGCTACAAACAATTAAACTAAGGCTAGATATATTAAAAAAAAGCTAAATACAATTAAATAAAGGCTACATACAATTAAATAAAGGCTACATACAATTAAATATAGGTTACATACAATTACATAAAGGCTACATACAATTACATAAAGGCCACATACAATTAAATAAAGGCCACATACAATTAAATAAAGACCACCTACAATTAAATAAAGGCCACCTACAATTAAATAAAGGCCACATACAATTAAATAAAGGCCACATACAATTAAATAAAGGCTACATACAATTAAATAAAGGCTACATACAATTAAATAAAGGCTACATACAATTAAATATAGGTTACATACAATTACATAAAGGCTACATACAATTACATAAAGGCCACATACAATTAAATAAAGGCCACATAAGACTAAATAAAGACCACCTACAATTAAATAAAGGCCACCTGCAATTAAAAAAAAGGCCACATACATTTAAAAAAAGGCGGCATACAATTAAATAAAGGCTACATACAATAAAATAAAGGCCACATACAATTAAATGAAGGCTATTTACAATTAATTGAAGGCTACATACAATTTAATAAAGGCTACATACAATTAAATAAAGGACACATACAATTAAATAGAGGCAACATACAATTAAATGACGGCTACATACAATTAAATAAAGGCTACATAGATTAAATAAAGGCTACATACAATTAAATAAAGGCTACATACAATTAAGTGAAAGCTACAAACAATTAAGTGAAGGCTAGATACAATTAAATGAAGGCTAAATACAATTAAATGAAGGCTACATACAATTAAATAAAGGTTACATACACTTAAATAAAGGCTATATACAATTAAGTGAAAGCTACAAACAATTAAGTGAAGGCTAGATACAATTAAATGAAGGCTAAATACAATTAAATGTAGGCTACATACAATTAAATAAAGGTTACATACAATTAAATAAAGGCTACATACAATTAAATAAAGAATACATACAATTAAATAAAGACTCTATACAATTAAATAAAGGCTACATACAATTAAATGAAGGCTAAATACATGTAAATGAAGGCTACATACAATTAAATGAAGGATACATACAATTAAATTAAGGCTACATACATATAAATGAAGGCTAAATACAATTTAAATGAAGGCTACATACAATTAAATGAAGGTTACATACAATTAACCGAAGTCTACATACAATTAAATGCAGGATACATACAATTAAATGAAGGTGACATACAATTAAATGAAGGCTACATACAATTAAATAAAGGCGGCATACAATTAAATAAAGGCTGCATACAATGTGAAATAAAGGCTACATACATTTAAATGAAGGCTACAAACAATTAAATTAAAGCTACATACATTAAAAAAAATGCTACATACAATTAAATAAAGGCTATATACAATCAAATAAAGGCTGCATACAATTAAATGAAGGCTACAAACAATTAAACTAAAGCTAGATATATTTAAAGAAAGCTAAATACAATTAAATTAAGGCTACATACAATTAAATAAAGGCTACATACAATTAAATATAGGTTACATACAATTACATAAAGGCTACATACAATTACATAAAGGCCACATTCAATTAAATAAAGGCCACATACAACTAAATAAAGACAACCTACAATTAAATAAAGGCCACATACATTTAAATAAAAAGGCATACAATTAAATAAAGGCTACATACAATAAAACAAAGGCCACATACAATTAAATGAAGGCTATTTACAATTAATTGAAGGCTACATACAATTTAATAAAGGCTACATACAATTAAATGAAGGACACATACAATTAAATTAAGGCAACATACAATTAAATGACGGCTACATACAATTAAATAAAGGCTACATAGATTAAATAAAGGCTACATACAATTAAGTAGAGGCTAAATACAATTAAATAAAAGCTACATACAATTAAATAAAGGCTACATACACTTAAATAAAGGCTACATACAATTAAATGAAGGTTACATACAATTAAATGAAGGCTACATACAATTAAATAAAGGCTACATACAATTAAATAAAGTCTACATACAATTAAATAAAGTCTACATACAATTAAATGGAGGCTACATACAATTAAATGAAGGCTAGATACAATTAAATAAAGGCAACATACAATTAAATGAATGCGACATACAATTAACTCAAGTCAACATACAATTAAATGAAGACGACATACAATTAAAGGAAGGCTACATACAATTAAATAAAGCCTACATACCATTAAATAAAGGCCACATACAATTAAATGAAGGCCACATACAATTAAATGAAGGCTACATACAATAAAATGAAGGCTACATACAATTAAATAAAGGCTACATATAAATAAATAAAGGCTACATACAGTCAAATAAAGGCCACATACAATTAAATAAAGAGTACATACCATTAAATAAAGGCTCTATACAATTAAAAGAAGGCTACATACAATTAAATGAAGGATGCATACAATTAAATAAAGGCTACATACAATTAAATGAAGGCTAAATACAATTAAATGAAGGCTACATACAATTAAATGAAGGTTACATGAAATTAACCGAAGTCTACATACAATTAAATGCAGGATACATACAATTAAATGAAGGCGACATACAATTAAATGAAGGCTACATACAATTAAATAAAGTCGGCATACAATTAAATAAAGGCTACATACAATTAAATAAAGGCTACATACAATTAAATATAGGTTACATACAATTACATAAAGGCTACATACAATTACATAAAGGCCACATACAATTAAATAAAGGCCACATACAACTAAATAAAGACCACCTACAATTAAATAAAGGCCACCTGCAATTAAAAAAAAGGCCACATACATTTAAATAAAGGCGGCATACAATTAAATAAAGGCTATATACAATTAAATAAATGCTACACACATTAAATAAAGGCTACATACAATTAAATAAAGACTACATACAATTAAATGAAGGCTACATACAATCAAATGAAGGCTACTTACAATAAATTGAAGGCTACATACAATTTAATAAAGGCTACATACACTTAATTTAAGGCTACATACAATTTAATAAAGGGTACATACACTTAAATTAAGGCTACATACAATTAAATGAAGGTTACATAAAATTTAATGAAGGCTACATACAATTAAATGAAGGCTACATACAATTAAATGAAGGCTACATACAATTAAAAGAAGGCTATTTACAAGTAATTGAAGGCTACATACAAATTAATAAAGGCTACATACACTTAAATTAAGGCTACATACAATTGAATAAAGACTACATACAGTTAAATAAAGCTACTTAAAATTAAATAAAGGCTACACATATTAAAGAAAGGCTACATACAATTAAACAAAGGCTACATACAATTAAGTGAAGTCTACAAACAATTAAGTGAAGGCTACATACAATTAAATGAAGGCTAAATACAATTAAATGAAGGCTACATACAATTAAATGAAGGTTACATACAATTAACCGAAGGCTACATACAATTAAATGAAGGATACATACCATTAAATGAAGGCTACATACAATTAAATGAAGGCGACATACAATTAAATGAAGGCTACATGCAATTAAATAAAGGTGGCATACAATTAAATAAAGGCTGCATACAATCAAATAAAGGCTACATACAATTAACTGAAGGCTACATAAAATCAAATAAATGCTACATACAATAAAATGAAGGCTACATACAAGGAAATAAATGCTACATACAATTTAATAAAGGCTACATACCATTAACTAAATGCTACATACAATTAAATGAAGGCTACATACAATTAAATAAAGGATATATATAATTAAATAAAGGCTACACACATTAAATAAAGGATACATACAATCAAATGAAGGCTACTTACAATAAATTGAAGGCTACATACAATTTAATAAAGGGTACATACCCTTAAATTAAGGCTACATACAATTAAATGAAGGTTACATACAATTAAATAAAGGCTACATACAATTAAATGAAAGCTACATACAATTAAATGAAGGCTACATACAATTAAATGAAGGCTACATACAATTAAAAAAGGCCACCTACAATTAAATAATGGCCACCTACATTGAAATAAAGGCCACCTACAATTAAATAAAGGCCACATACAATTAAATAAAGGCCACGCACAATTAAATGAAGGCTACATACACTTAAATGAAGGCTATATACAATTAATTGAAGGCTACATATTATTAAATTAAGGCTACATACAAATAAATAAAGACCACCTACAATTAAATAAAGGCCACCCACAATTAAATAAAGGCCACATACGATTAAATAAAGGTGACATACAATTAAATAAAGGCTACATAAAATTAAATGAAGGCTACATACAATTAAATGAAGGCTATTTACAATTAATTGAAGGCTACATACAATTTAATAAAGGCTACATAGATTAAATAAAGGCTACATACAATTAAGTAAAGGCTACATACAATTAAAAAAGGCTATATACAATTAAATAAAGGCTACATACAATTAAATAAAAGCTACAAACAATTAAGTAAAGGCAACCTACAATTAAAAAAAGGCCACATACAATTGAATAAAGGCCACATACAATTAAATGATGGCTACTTACAATTAATTGAAGGCTACATACAATTTTATAAAGGCTACATACACTTAAATTAAGGCTAAATACATTTAGATAAAGACTACATACAATTAAATAAAGGCTACATACAATTAAATAAAGGCTACATACAATTAAATGATGACAACTTACAATTAATTGAAGGCTACATACAATTAAATAAAGGCTACATACAATTAAATAAAGGCTACATACAATTAAGTGAAGGCTACAAACAATTAAGTGAAGGCTACATACAATTAAATGAAGGCTAAATACAATTAAATTAAGGCTACATACACTTAAATGAGTGCTACATACCATTAAGTGAAGGCTACATACATTTAAATGAAGGCTACATACAATTAAATGAAGGCTACATACAACTAAATGAAGGCTACATACAATTAAATAAATGCTACATACAATTAAATAAAGGCTACATACAATTACAAAAAAGCTACATACAATTAAATAAAGGCTACATACAATTAAATAAAGGCCACATACAATTAAATGAAGGCTACATACAATTAAATGATGGCAACTTACAATTAATTGAAGGCTTCATAAAATTTAATAAAGGCTACATACACTTAAATTAAGGCTAAATACAATTACATAAAGATACATACAATTAAAAAAAGGCTACATACAATTAAATAAAGGCTACATACAATTAAGTGAAGGCTACAAACAATAAAGTGAAGGCTACATACAATTAAATGAAGGCTAAATACAATTAAATGAAGGCTACATACAATTAAATTAAGGTTACATAAAATTAAATGAAGGTCACATACAATTAAATAAAGTTCACATACACTTAAATTAAGGCTATATGCAATTAGATAAAGACTACATACAATTAAATAAAGAATACATACAATTTAATAAAGGCTACATACAATTAAATGAAGGCTACATACAATTAAATGATGGCTATTTACAATTATTTGAAGGATACATACACTTTAATAAAGGCTACATACACTTAAATTAAGGCTACATACATTTAGATAAAGACTACATACAATTAAATAAAGGCTACATACAATTAAAAAAGGTTACATACAATTAAATAAAGGCTACATACAATTAAATAAAGGCTACAAACAATAAAATAAAGTCTACATACAATTAAATAAAGGCCACCTACAATTAAATAAAGGCCACATACAATAAAATGAAGGCCACATACAATTAAATCAAGGCTATATACAATTAAATAAAGGCTACATACAATTAAATGAAGGCTACATGCAATTAAATGAAGGCTACATGCAATTAATTGAAGGCTACATACAATTAAATAAAGGCTACATACACTTAAATTAAGGTTACATACAATTAAATGAATGTGACATACAATTAAATGAAGGCTACATACAATTAAATGAAGGCTACATAAATTTATTGAAGGCTACATACATTAAATGAAGGCTGCATACAAATAAATAAAGGCTACTTACAATTAATTAAAGGCTACATACATTTTAATAAAGGCTACATACAATTAGATAAAGACTACATACAATTAAATAAAGGCTTCATGCAATTAAATAAAGTCTACATACAATTAAATAAAGGCCACCTACAATTAAATAAAGGCCACATACAATTAAAAAAAAGGCCACATACAATTAAATAAAGCCCACAGACAATTAAATAAAGGCCACTTACAATTAAATGAAGGCCACTTACAATTAAATGAAGGCCACATACAATTAAATCAATGCTACATACAATTAAATAAAGGCTACATACAATTAAATGAAGGATACATACAATTAAATGAAGGCTACATAAAATTAAATGAAGGCTACATACAATTAAATAAAGGCTACATACACTTAAATTAAGACTACATACAATTAAATAAAGGCTACATACAATTAAATGAAGGCTACATACAATTAAATGATGGCTATTTACAATTAATTGAAGGCTACATACAAATACATAAAGACTACATACAATTAAATAAAGGCTACAAACATATAAATAAAGGCCACCTAAAATTAAATAAAGGCCACATACAATTAAATAAAGGCCACATACAATTAAAAGATTGCTTCTTACAATTAATTGAAGGCTACATACAATTTAATAAAGGCTACATACACTTAAATTAAGGCTACATACATTTAAATGAATGATACATACAATTAAATTAAGGCTACATACAATTAAATGAAGACAACATACAATTAAATGAAGGCTACATACAATAAAATAAAGGCTACATAGAATTAAATGAAGGCTACATACAATTATATGAGTGCTACATACCATTAAATGAAGGCTACATACAATTAAATGAAGGCTACATACAATTAAATGAAGGCTACAAATAATTAAAGGAAGGCTAAATACAATTAAATGAAGGCTACATACAATTAAATGAAGGTTACATACAATTAACCGAAGGCTACATACAATTAAATGAAGGATACATACCATTAAATGAAGGCGGCATACAATTAAATAAAGGCTGCATACAATCAAATAAAGGCTACATACAATTAACTGAAGGCTACATACAATCAAATAAATGCTACATACAATAAAATGAAGGCTACACACAAGGAAATAAATGCTACATACAATTTAATAAAGGCTACATACCATTAACTAAATGCTACATACAATTAAATGAAGACAACATACAATTAAATAAAGGATATATACAATTAAATAAAGGCTACACACATTAAATAAAGGATACATACAATCAAATGAAGGCTACTTACAATAAATTGAAGGCTACATACAATTTAATAAAGGGTACATACACTTAAATTAAGGCTACATACAATTAAATGAAGGTTACATACAATTAAATAAAGGCTACATACATTTAAATGAAAGCTACATACAATTAAATGAAGGCTACATACAATTAAATGAAGGCTACATACAATTAAAAAAGACCACCTACAATTAAATAAAGGCCACCTACAATGAAATAAGGGCCACCTACAATTAAATAAAGGCCATATACAATTAAATAAAGGCCACATACAATTAAATGAAGGCTACAAACAATTAAATAAAGAGCACCTACAATTAAATAAAGGCCACCTACAATTAAATAAAGGCCACATACAATTAAATAAAGGTGACATACAATTAAATAAAGGCTACATAAAATTAAATGAAGGCTACATACAATTAAATGAAGGCTATTTACAATTAATTGAAGGCTACATACAATTTAATAAAGGCTACATAGATTAAATAAAGGCTACATACAATTAAGTAAAGGCTACATACAATTAAAGGAAAGCTACATACAATTAAATAAAGGCTACAGGCTACATACAATTAAATAAAGGCAACACACATTAAATAAAGGCTACATTCACTTAAATAAAGGCTACATACAATTAAGTGAAAGCTAAAAATAATTAAGTTAAGGCTAGATACAATTAAATGGAGGCTAAATACAATTAAATGAAGGTTAAATACAATTAAATAAAGGTTACATACAATGAAATGAAGGCTACATACAATTAAATGAAGGCTACATACAATTAAATAATGGCTACATACAATTAAATAAAGGCTACATACAATTAAATAAAAGCTACATACAATTAAATAAAGGTTACATACAATTAAATAAAGGCTAAATACAATTAAATGAAGGCTACAAACAATTAAGTGAAGGCTACATACAGTTAAATGAAGGCTAAATACAATTAAATGAAGGCTACATTCAATTTAATGAAGGTTACATACAATTAAATGAAGGCTACATACAATTAAATAAATGCTACATACAATTAAATGAAGGCTACATAAATTAAATGAAGGCTACATACAATTAAATGAAGACTTCATACAATTAAATGAAGGCTACTTACAATTAATTGAAGGCTACATACAATTTAATAAAGGCTACATACAATTAGATAAAGACTACATACAAATAAATAAAGGCTAAATACAATTAAAAAAAAGGTTATATACAATTAAATAAAGGCTACATACAATTAAATAAAGGCTACAAACAATTAAGTAAAGGCCACCTACAATTAAAAAAAGGCCACATACAATTAAATAAAGGCCACATACAATTAAATGATGGCTACTTACAATTAATTGAAGGCTACATACAATTTTATAAAGGCTACATACACTTAAATTAAGGCTAAATACATTTAGATAAAGACTACATAAAATTAAATAAAGGCTAAATACAATTAAGAGAAAATTACAAACAATTAAGTGAATGCTACATACAATTAAATGAATGCTAAATACAACTAAATGAAGGCTACATATACTTAAATAAGTGCTACATACCATTAAGTGAAGGCTACATACATTTAAATGAAGGCTACATACAATTAAATGAAGGCTACATAGAATTAAATGAAGACTACATACATTTAAATAAAGGCTACATACAATTACATAAACGCTACATACAATTAAATGAAGGCTACATACAATTAAATGATGGCTACTTACAATTAATTGAAGGCTACATACAATTTAATAAAGGCTACATACACTTAAATTAAGGCTAAATACAATTACATAAATGATACATACAATTAAAAAAAGGCTACATACAATGAAATAAAGGCTACATACAATTAAGTGAAGGCTACAAACAATAAAGTGAAGGCTACATACAATTAAATGAAGGCTAAATACAATTAAATGAAGGCTACATACAATTAAAGTAAGGTTACATAAATTTAAATGAAGGCCACATACAATTAAATAAAGTTCACATACAATTAAATTAAGGCTATATACAATTAGATAAAGACTACATACAATTAAATAAAGAATACATACAATTAAATAAAGGCTACATTCAATTAAATGAAGGCTACTTACAATTATTTGACGATACATACACTTTAATAAAGGCTACATACACTTAAATTAAGGCTACATACAATTAAAAAAGGTTACATACAATTAAATAAAGGCTACGTACAATTAAATAAAGGCTACAAACAATAAAATAAAGTCTACATACAATTAAATAAAGGCAACCTACAATTAAATAAAGGCCACATACAATAAAATGAAGGCCACATACAATTAAATCAAGGCTATATACAATTAAATAAAGGCTACATACAATTAAATGAAGGCTACATACAATTAAATGAAGGCTACATACAATTAATTGAAGGCTACATACAATTTAATAAAGGCTACATACACTTAAATTAAGGTTACATACTATTAAATGAATGTTACATACAATTAAATGAAGGCTACATAAATTTATTGAAGGCTACATACAATTAAATGAAGGCTGCATACAAATAAATAAAGGCTACTTACAATTAATTGAAGGCTACATACATTTTAATAAAGGCTACAAAAAATTAAATAAAGTCTACATACAATTAAATAAAGGCCACTTACAATTAAATAAAGGCCACATACAATTAAATAAAGGCCACATACAATTAAATAAAGCCCACAGACAATTAAATAAAGGCCACTTACAATTAAATGAAGGCCACTTACAATTAAATGAAGGCCATATACAATTAAATCAATGCTACATACAATTAAATAAAGGCTACATACAATTAAATGAAGGGTACATACAATTAAATGAAGGCTACATACATTTAAATAAAGGCTACATACAATTAAATAAAGGCTACATACACTTAAATTAAGGCTACATACAATTAGATAAAGACTACATACAATTAAATAAAGGCTACATACAATTAAATGAAGGCTACATACAATTAAATGATGGCAATTTACAATTAATTGAAGGCTACATACAAATACATAAAGACTACATACAATTAAATAAAGGCTACAAACAATTAAATAAAGGCCACCTAAAATTAAATAAAGGCCACAGACAATTAAATAAAGGCCACATACAATTAAAAGATGGCTTCCTACAATTAATTGAAGGCTACATACAATTTAATAAAGGCTACATACACTTAAATTAAGGCTACATACATTTAAATGAAGGATACATACAATTAAAATATGGCTACATACAATTAAATGAAGGCTACATACAATTAAATGAAGGCTACATACAATAAAATAAAGGCTACATACAATTAAATGAAGGCTACATACAATTATATGAGTGCTACATACCATTAAATGAAGGCTACATACAATTAAATGAAGGCTACATACAATTAAATGAAGGCTACATACAATTAAATGAAGGCTACATACAATTAAATAAAGGCTACATACAATTAAATAAAGGCTACATACAATTACATAAAAGCTACATACAATTAAGTGAAGGCTACAAACAATTAATTAAAGGCTACATACAATTAAATAAAGGCTAAATACAATTAAATGAAGGATACATACAAATAAATGAAGGTTACATACAATTAAATGAAGGCCACATACAATCAAATAAAGGCCACATACACTTAAATTAAGGCTACATACAATTAGATAAAGACTACATACAATTAAATAAAGACTACATACAATTAAATAAAGGCTACATACAATTAAATGAAGGCTACATACAATTAA
>CAXITT010001137.1:4605-25333 GCA_964033795.1 Lymnaea stagnalis | reverse complement strand
ATACAATTAAATAAAGGCTACATACATTTAAATGAAGCCTACATACAATTAAATAAAGGCTACCTACAATTAAATGAAGGCAACATACAATTTAATAAATGTTACATACAATTAAGTGAAGGCAAAATATAATTAAATAAAGGCTACATTCAATTAAATAAAGGCTACATACAATTAAATAAAAGCTACATAAATTTAAATAAAGGCTACATACAATTTAATAAAGGCTACATAAAATTAAATTAATGCTACATAGATTAAATTAACGCTACATACAATTAAATAAAGGTTACATACACTTAAATAAAGGCAACAAACAAATAAATGAAGGCTACATACAATTAAATAAAGCCTACATACAATTAAATGAAGGATACATACAATTAAATAAACGCTACATACAATTAAATTAAGACTACATACAATTAAATGAAGGCTACATAAAATTAAAAAAAGGCTACATACAATTAAATGAAGGCCACATACAATTAAATGAATTCTACATACAATTAAATGAAGGCTACATACAATTAAATGAAGGATACATACAATTAAATGAAGGCTACATACAATTTAATAAAGGCTACATACGATAAAATAAGGGCTACATACAATTAAATGAAGGCCTTGATACAATTAAATAAAGGCTACATACATTTAAATGAAGCCTACATACAATTAAATAAAGGCTACCTACAATTAAATAAAAGCTACATAAATTTAAATAAAGGCTACATACAATTTAATAAAGGCTACATACAATTAAATTATTGCTACATATATTAAATTAAGGCTACATACAATTAAATAAAGGTTACATACACTTAAATAAAGGCTACAAACAAATAAATGAAGGCTACATACAATTAAATAAAGCCTACATACAACTAAATGAAGGATACATACAATTAAATAAACGCTACATACAATTAAATTAAGGCTACATACAATTAAATGAAGGCTACATACAATTAAATGAAGGCTACATACAATTAAATGAAGGCCACATACAATTAAATGAATTCTACATACAATTAAATGAAGGCTACATACAATTAAATGAAGGATACATACAATTAAATGAAGGCTACATAAATTTTAATAAAGGCTACATACCATTAAATAAAGGCTACATACAATTAAATGACGGATTTGATACAATTATATAAAGTCTACATACATTTAAATGAAGCCTACATACAATTAAATGAAGGCTACATACAAATTAATAAAGGCTACATACAATTAAATAAAAGTTACATACAATTAAATAATGGCTACATACAATTAAAAAAGTCTACATACAATAAAATAAAGCTTACATACAATTAAGAAAGGCTACATACAATTTAATGATAGCTACATACAATTATATAAAGGCTACATACAATTAAATAAAGGCTACATACAATTAAAAAAGGCTACATACAATTAAATAAAGGCTACATACAATTATTTAAAGGCTAAATAGATTAAATAAAGGATACATACAATTTAATAAATGCTACATACAATTAAATAAAGGCTACATAAAATAAATAAAGGCTACATATAATTAAATAAAGGCTACATACAATTAAATAAAGGCTACATAAATTTAAATAAAGGCTACATACAATATCATAAAGGCTACAACCAATTAAATAAATATTACATATATTTAATTTAAGGCTACATACAATTAAGTGAAGGCAACATACAATTAAATAAAGGCTACATTAATTTAAATAAAGGCTACATACAATTTAAACAAAGCTACAACCAATTAAATAAATGCTACATACATTTAATTTAAGGCTTCATACAATTAAGTGAAGGCAACATACAATTAAATTAAGGCTACATACAATTAAATAAAGGCTACATACAATTAAATAAATGCTACATACAATTAAATAAAGGGTACATACAATTAAATAAAGGCTACATACAATTGAATAAAGGCTACATACAATTAAAAAAGGCTACATACAATTAGATGAAGGCTACAAAAATTAAATGAAGGCTAAATACAATTAATTAAAGGCAACATAGATTAAAAAAGGCTACATGCAATTTAATAAATGCTACATACAATTAAATAAAGGCAACATCAATTAAATAAAGGCTACATATAATTAAATAAAGGCTTTATACAATTAAAAAAGGCTACATACAATTAAATAAAGGCTACATAAATTTAAATAAAGGCTACATACATTTTAATAAAGGCTACAACCAATCAAATAAATGTTACATACATTTAATTTAAGGCTACATACAATTAAGTGATGGCAACATACTATTAAATTAAGGCTACATACATTTAAATAAAGGCTACATACAAGTAAATAAAGGCTACATACAATTAAATAAAGGCTACATACAATTAAGTAAAGGCTACATACAATTGAAGAAAGGTTACATACAAATAAATAAAGGCTACATACAATTAAATAAAGGCTACATAGATTAAATAAAGGCTACAAACAATTTAATAAATGCTACCTACAATTAAATGAAGGCTACATAAATTAAATAAATGCTACATATAATTAAATAAAGGCTTTATACGATTAAATACAATTTAATGAAAGCTACATACAATTATATAAAGGCTACATACAATTTAATAAAGGCTACATACAATTAAAAAAAGGCTACATACAATTAAATAAAGGCTACATACAATTAAATAAAAACTACATGCAATTAAATAAAGGCTACATACAATTAAATAAAGGCTACATACAATTAAATACAGGCTACATAAATTTAAATAAAGGCTACATACAATTTAATAAAGGCTACAAACAATTGAAAAAAATGCTCCATACATTTAATTTAAGGCTACATACAATTACGTGAAAGCAACATACAACTAAATTAAGGTTACATACAATTAAATAAAGGCTACATACAATTAAATAAAGGCTAAATACAACTAAATAAAGGCTACATACAATTTAATAAAGGCTACAACCAATTAAATAAATGCTACATACATTTAATTTAAGGCTACATACAATTAAGTGAAGGAAACATAAACTTAAATTAAGGCTACATACAATTAAATAAAGGCTACATACAATTAAATAAAGGTTAAATACAATTAAATAAAGGCTACATACAATTAAATAAAGGTACATACAATTGGAAAAAGGCTACATACAATTAAATAAAAGCTACATACAATTAGAAGAAGGCTACATAAATTAAATGAAGGCTACATTCAATTAAATAAAGGCTACATACAATTTAATAAAGGCTACATACAATTAAATGAAGGCTACATACAATTAATTAAAGGCCACATACAATTAAATAAAGGCCACATACAATTAAATGAAGGCTACATACAATTAAATGAAGGCTACATACAATTAAATGAAGGCTACATACAATTAAATGAGGGCTAAATACAAATAAATGAAGGCTACATTCAATTTAATAAAGGCTACATACGATAAAATAATGGCTACATACAATTAAATGAAGCCTACATACAATTAGAAGAAGGCTACCTACAATTAAATGAAGGCTACATATAATTAAATAAAGGCTACATGCAATAAAATAAAAGCTACATACAATTAAATAAAGTATACATACAATTTAATAAAGGCTACATTCAATTAAATGAAACCGACATACAATTAAATGAAGTCTACATACAATTTAATAAAGGCTACATACAATTAAATAAAGGCTACATACAATTAAATGAAGGCTACATAAAATAAAATGAAGGCTACATACAATTGAATGAAGGCTACATACTTTTTAAAGAAGGCTACATGCAATTTAATAAAGGCTTGAACAAATTAAATAAAGGCAACATAATTTTAATTTTATGCTACATACAATTACGTGAAGGCTACATAAAAATAAGTGAAGGCTACATACAATTAAGTGAAGGCTACATACAATGAATTTAAGGCTACATACATTTACGTGAAGGCTACATACACTTAAATAAAGGCTACATACAATTAAATAAAGGCCACATACAATTAAATGAAGGATATTTACAATTAAATGAAGGCTACATACAATTAAATGAAGGCTACATACAATTAAATGAAGGCTACATACAATTAAACGAAGGCTACATACAATTGAATGAAGGCTACAACCAATTAAATAAAGGCAACATAATATTAATTTTAGGCTACATACAAATAAGTGAAGGCTACATACAATTAAGTTAAGGCTACATACAATTAAGTGAAGGCTACATACAATGACGTGAAGGCAACATACGATTACGTGGAGTCTACATACAATTAAATTAAGACTACATACAATTAAATAAAGGATAAATACAATTAAATGAAAGCTACATACAATTAAATGAAGGCTACATACAATTAAATGAAGGCCAATTACAATTAAATGAAGGCTACATACAATTAAATAAAAGCTACATACAATTAAATGAAGGCTACATACAATTACATGAAGGCTACATACAATTCAATTAAGGCTACATACAATTAAAGGCTACAAACAAATAAATAAAGGCTACATACAATTAAATAAAGGCTACATACAATTAAATGAAGGCCACATACAATTAAATGAAGGCTACATACAATTAAATGAAGGCTACATACAATTAAATAAAGGCTACATACAATTAAATAAAGGCTACCTACAATTTAATGAAGGCTACATACAATTAAATGAAGGCTACATACAATTAAATGAAGGCTACATACAATTAAATGAAGCCTACATACGATTAAATGAAGGCTACATACAATTTAATAAAGTCTACATACAATTAAATAAAGGCTACATACAATTAAATGAAGGCTACATAAAATTAAATAAAGGCTACATACAATTAAATGAAGGCTACATACATTTAAATGAAGGCTACATACAATTAAATGAAGGCTACATACAATTAAATAAAGGCTACTTACAATTTAATGAAGGCTACATACAATTAAATGAAGGCTACATACAATTAAATGAAGACTACATACAATTAAGTGAAGGCTACATACAATTAAATAAAGGCAACATACATTTAAATGAAGTCTACATACAATTAGATGAAGGCTACATGCAAATAAAAAGGCTACATACAATTAAATAAAGGCTATATACAATTTAATAAAGCCTACCTACAATTAAATAAATGCTTTATACAATGAAATCAAGGCTACATAAAATTACATGAACGCTACATACAATTAAATGAAGGCTACATACAATTAAATAAAGGCTAAATACAATTAAATAAAGGCTACATACAATTAAATAAAGGCAAAATACAATTTAATAAAGGCTACATACAATTAAATGAAGGCTACATACAATTAAATAGCGGCTACATACAATTAAATTAATACTACATACAATTAAATAAAGGCTACATGCAATTTAATAAAGGCTACATACCATTTAGTAAAGTCTACATACAATTAAATAAAGGCTACATACAATTTAATAAAGGCTACATACAATTAAATAAAGGCTTCATACAATTAAATCAAGGCTACATACAATTAAATGAAGGCTACATACAATTAAATGAGGGCTACACACAATTAAATTTAGGCTACATACAATTTAATGAAGGCTATATACAAATAAATGAAGGCTTCATACAATTAAATAAAGGCTTTATACAATTAAATAAAGGCTACATGCAATTAAATAAAGGCTACATACAATTAAATAAAGGCAACATATAATTAAATAAAGGCCACATTTAATTAAATGAAAGCCACATACAATTAAATGAAGGCCAAATACAATTAAATGAAGGCTACATACAATTAAATAAAGGCTAAATACAATTAAATAAAGGCTACATACAATTAAATGAAGGCTACATACAATTCAATTAAGGCTACATACAATTCAATTAAGGCTACATACAATTAAAAAAGGCTACATACAATTAAATAAAGGCTACATACAATTAAATAAAGAATACGTACAATTAAATGAAGGCTACATACATTTAAATGAAGGCTACATACAATTAAATGAAGGCTACATACAATTAAATAAATGCTACATAAAGTTTAATAAAGGCTACATACACTTAAATAAAGGCTTTATACAATTAAATGAAGGCTACATACAATTAAATAAAGGCTCCCTACAATTAAATAAAGGCTACATAAATAAAATGAAGGCTACATACAATTAAATAAAGGCTAAATACAATTAAATGAAGGCTACATACAATTAAATGAAGGCTACATACAATTAAATGAAGGCTAAAAACAATTAATAAAAGGCCACATACAATTAATTGAAGGCAACATACAATTAAATGAAGGCTAAATACAATTAAGTGAAGGCTACATACATTTAAATAATGGCTACATACAATTAAAAGAAGGCTAAATACAATTAAATGAAGGCTATATACAATAAATGGAAGGCTACATAGAAGTAAATAAAGACTACATACAATTAAATAAAAGCTATATACAATTAGAAGAAGGCTACATAAATTAAATGAAGGCTACATTCAATTAAATAAGGGCTACATACAATTTAATAAAGGCTACATACAATTAAATGAAGGCTACATACAATTAATTAAAGGCCACATACAATTAAATAAAGGCCACATACAATTAAATGATGGCTACATACAATTAAATGAAGGCTACATACAATTAAACGAAGGCCACATACAATTAAATAAAGGCTACATACAAATAAATAAAGGCTACATACAATTAAATAAAGGCCACAGACAATTAAATAAAGGCCACATACAATTAAATAAAGGGCATATACAATTAAATAAATCCCACATACAATAAAAATTAAGGCCACATACAATTAAATTTAAGGCTACATACAATTGAATAAAGGCCACATACAATTAAATAAAAGCCACATACAATTAAATAAAGGCCACATACAATTAAATAAAGGCTTTATACAATTAAATAAATGCTACATAAAATTAAATGTAGGCTGCATACAATTTAATGAAGGCTACATACAATTTAATAAACGCTACATACAATTTAATATAGGCTACATACAATAAAATAAAGGCTACATACAATTAAATAAAGGCCACATACAATTAAATAAAGGCTGCATACAATTAAATAAAGGCTACCTACAATTTAATGAAGGCTACATACAATTAAATGAAGGCTACATACAATTAAATGAAACCTACATACGATTAAATGAAGGCTACATACAATTTAATAAAGGCTACATCAATTAAATAAAGGCTACATACAATTAAATGAAGGCTACATACAATTAATTAAAGGCTACATACAATTAAATGAAGGCTACATACATTTAAATGAAGGCTACATACAATTAAATGAAGGCTACATACAATTAAATAAAACCTACCTACAATTCAATGAAGGCTACATACAATTAAATGAAGGCTACATACAATTAAATGAAGACTACATACAATTAAGTGAAGGCTACATACAATTAAATAAAGGCAACATACATTTAAATGAAGGCTACATACAATTAGATGAAGGCTACATACAATTAAATGAAGGCTACATACAATTTAATAAAGGCTACCTACAATTAAATAAATGCTTTATACAATGAAATCAAGGCTACATAAAATTACATGAACGCTACATACAATTAAATGTAGGCTACATACAATTAAATAAAGGCTACATACAATTAAATAAAGGCTACATACAATTAAATAAAGGCTAAATACAATTTAATAAAGGCTACATACAATGAAATAAAGGCTTTATACAATTAAATCAAGGCTACATAAATATAAAAGAAGGCTACATACAATTAAATGAAGGCTACATACAATTAAATAAAGGCTACATACAATTAAATTAATTCTACATAAAATTAAATGAAGGCTACATGCAATTTAATAAAGGCTACATACAATTTAGTAAAGTCTACAAACAATTAATTAAAGGCTACATACAATTTAATAAAGGCTACATACAATTAAATAAAGGCTTTATACAATTAAATCAAGGCTACATACAATTAAATAAAGGCTACATACAATTAATTGAAGGCTACATACAATTAAATTTAGGCTACATACAATTTAATGAAGGCTATATACAAATAAATGAAGGCTACATACAATTAAATAAAGGCTTTATACAATTAAATAAAGGCTACATGCAGTTAAATAAAGACTACATACAATTAAATAAAAGCCACATACAATTAAATGAAAGCCACATACAATTAAATGAAGGCCAAATACAATTAAATGAAGGCTACATACAATTAAATAAAGGCTAAATACAATTAAATGAAGGCTACATACAATTAAATGAAGGCTACATACAATTCAATTAAGGCTACATACAATTCAATTAAGGCTACATACAATTCAATTATGGCTACATACAATTAAATAAAGGCTGCATACAATTAAATAAATGCTACATACAATTAAATAAAGAATACATACAATTAAATGAAGGCTACATACATTTAAATGAAGGCTACATACAATTAAATGAAGGCTACATACAATTAAATAAATGCTACATACAATTAAATGAAGGCTAAATACAATTAAATGAAGGCTACATACAATTAAATAAAGGCTCCCTACAATTAAATAAAGGCTACATAAATTAAATGAAGGCTACATACAATTAAAAAAATGCTAAATACAATTAAATGAAGGCTACATACAATTAAATGAAGGCTACATACAATTAAATAAAGGCTACATACAATTAAATGAAGGCTAAAAACAATTAATAAAAGGCCACATACAATTAATTGAAGGCCACACACAATTAAATGAAGGCTACATACAATTAAGTGAAGGCTACATACATTTAAATAAAGGCTACATACAATTAAAAGAAGGCTACATACAATTAAATGAAGGCTATATACAATAAATTGAGGGCCACATAGAAGTAAATAAAGACTACATGCAATTAAATAAAGGCTACATACAATTAAGTGAAGGGTACATACAATTAAATGAAGGATACATACAATTAAATGAAGGCCACATACAATTAAATAAAGGCTACATACAAAGAAATAAAGGCTATATACAATTAAATAAAGGCCACAGACAATTAAATAAAGGCCACATACAATTAAATACAGGCCACATACAATTAAATAAATCCCACATACAATAAAATTTAAAGCCACATACAATTAAATAAAGGCTTTATACAATTAAATAAATGCTACATAAAATTAAATGTAGTCTGCATACAATTTAATGAAGGCTACATACAATTAAATAAACGCTACATACAATTTAATATAGGCTACATACAATAAAATAAAGGCTACATACAATTAAATAAAGGCCACATACAATGAAATAAAGGCCACATGCAATTAAAATAAAGCCCACATACATTAAATAAAGGCCACATACCATTAAATAAATGCCACAGAAAATTAAATAAAGGCCACATACAATTAAATAAAGGCTACATACAATTAAATAAAGGCCAAATACAATTAAATAAAATTCCACATACAATTAAGTGAAGGCCACATACAGATAAATGAAGGCTACATACAATTAAGTGAAGGCTACATACATTTAAATAAAGGCTACATACAGTTAAATTAAGGCTATATTCAATTAAATTAAGGCTATATACAATTAATTGAAGGCTACATAGAATTAAATGAAGGCTACACGCAATTAAATGAAGGCTACACACAATTAAATGAAGGCTACATACAATTAAATAAAGGCTACATACAATTAAATAAAGGCTACATACAATTTAGTAATGTAGAAAAATATTTACATAACACAGCTACTGCAATCAGAGTTTTTGCCCCACTTTTCAAGGTGCCTTTTGTCATTTTTTTTATTTTTTCCTCCTCCCACCTTGCATCGCAAGATTACTATTAAGGCAATATCAACATCACATCTTAAACCCCTAAAATATCGTAGGCCCAAAGCAGTTGTAGGCATTGCTCAGCTCACAAGATGTTTCTGAGTGACACCAACATTTTTTTTTATTTTAGCATTTCTTCCGTTGCTCTCCAATTGTAGAAAGTTGCAAAACCTATTTTGAAGCATTTGCTAAAATGTATTTTTTTATTTTTAATTAATGAAAAATTTACTGGGGACTATAAAATTGTAATAGACGATATTAAGCTAGAGAAAATGCACACAAGCAAGCAGGCCTCGATTGAAATGTATTTAGTTCATGTTGGGTTTATACAAGTAATTTTTGCGTTCCGCGCAGGAAAGTCTCAAATTTCCCATCAAAATTACCTGAAAGAAATACGAAATTCAAGTGTGATCCAAAATACACCCCTGCATATTGAATATTTGCGACGATCTTCAGCACCCTCAAATTCTACACAACTTCCCCCACACTGATCAATGATACAGTTTAGGGTTGAACATAAGCTTGTGCCAAATGATTACCCTGGGGAAAGCCACAACTTGAGTGAATTCAGTTTATGTATGCTACGGTATGGTATAATGTCTCCCTCCAACGATTAAAAAAATTCCTTCCACAGATGCTCTAGCCTAAGAGAAACTCTGAAATCATGTATACTCTAAATGGCCCATTTTGATTTTGAAAATAATTTTCTGTGGAGGGCTCCCAAGACGCCTCCCATTTTCCTCTACAAACAACATTACCCTCAATTTATGTCCTTCTTCCCTAAAACAATGACACTACAGTTGGCGCTGGCCATAGATTTTGTTGATGATATATTCACTACCTAGCGGAGAAGCTAGAGTTAGTGCTGATAGAGACAAAACCTAGTTGAGTAGCCAGTGTTAATCCTGATAGATCCACAACCTAGCAAAGTAGCTAGTGTTAGTTTTCATAGATGCACAACCTAGTGGAGTAGCAAGATTTTGTGCTGATATATACACAGCTTAGTGGTATAGCCAGTGTTAGTGATGATAGATACACAACATTGTGGAGTAGCAAGAGTTTGTGCTGATATATACACAGCTTAGTGGTATAGCCAGTGTTAGTGATGATAGATACACAACATTGTGGAGTAGCAAGAGTTTGTGCTGATATATACACAGCTTAGTGGTATAGCCAGTGTTAGTGATGATAGATACACAACCTAGTGGAGTAGCAAGAGTTTGTGCTGATATATACACAGCTTAGTGGTATAGCCAGTGTTAGTGATGATAGATACACAACATTGTGGAGTAGCAAGAGTTGGTGTTGATAGATACACTACCTAGTGGAGTAGTCAGTGGTATTGCTACCCTAGACTTGCCAAGACTTATGTCAAGCTCCAATTAACGATAAAAACGGTGCAGTCTTCCTAAAATCCTGCTGGTATCTATAAAGAAAAATTGACATCTGGCTAACCATCCAACCTGCTTCCCTTGCAGAGGCGTAGCTAGAGTGTTTGCCACCGGGGACATTGATTCTTTTCACTCCCCCCTTCCTTAATTCTGAAAATTATTATTTTGATGCACTAAGTACTATCACACCCCATATTCACGTTATGCTAGTATGGTACTTGGGGATATATATCCCCTCTCCCCTCCGTGGCTACTCCTCTGGCCTCTGTCACTCCCCTCCCCATAAAACAAAATCTGAAAAGCGCACCCCCCCCCCGGGGGGGGGGGAAATTTTCTGAACAAAACACTGGTCCAGGCGTGGGCGGAAGTTGAAAAAGAGTTGGTCAAGGGGGTCTGTCGAATCTTACATTTTTGGGTCCCCCCCGTGGCTACTCCTCTGGCCTCTGTCACCCCCCTCCCCAAAAAACAAAATCTGAAAAGCGCCCCCCCCCCCCGGGGGGGGGGAAATTGTCTGAACAAAACACTGGTCCAGTCATGGGCGGAAGTTGAAAAAGAGTTCGTCAAGGGTGTCTGTCGCATCTTACATCTTTGGGACTCACAGAAATGTGTTGCACATTCTCTGCTCTTAGTCTTAGTAGGAGGCGCCTTCGCTGCTTAGGCAATGAAAAGAGAATGGAGTGATGTTGTATTCCAGAGGATCTACTGTATGGAGTGTTCACAGAAAGGTAGATACTTACTGGACGGTAACGTTTGCGATTTAAGTTCGTTTGCAAAATGGGCAAGAAGGAAGCCATTTGATGGCGTGTACATAGCTACTCCATCGTCTTTTGAAGAAGGAAGGATGCCATATACATATATGTTTTTAGGATAATAAGGGAAGCCAAATTCCGTTTCCTTCCGCCGATTTTTGTAAAGTCTAAAATCTAATTTTTATAAGGCATAAGGGGGTCTATTTTTTTTTTTTTTTAGAATTGTATCCTGGAAAAAAATCATAACAAAGAGAAAAACACAGCATCTATATATATAATTCGCCTGAAAAATGCAAACAAGACGGGTCAAACAAGACGCAGGCTATTTATAGATACGCATGCTGGAAACACTAGGCTGGTCACCATTAGAGGAACGACGACGACAATCCAGGCTCTCCATGATGTACAAGGTAAATAATGGGCGGGTCCACTGTTCCAGTATTAAACAGAAACTCGTCCTTCTCCCCCATAGACAGCGACGAGGCCATGACAGGCAATTCAGGCTCATACCAGCAAGAAGCTAGTATAGGAGCTCCTCATTCCTGCCCAAGACAATCAGGGACTGGAACAATCTTTCAAAAGGAACGGTTGAGGCGACAACACTAGACACATTTGTGTCTATTGCCTCAAGACTTCAAACCCATAATCCATGATTTCCTCACAAAGTGGCACTGGAAATAAGTGAAATTTCCTCATCAACACCAGGAACAGAAAAATTGCAAATCCCATCTACATTCATAGGAGTGAAAAGAAAATTGGGATTCTTTTAAAAGTGCGTTACTTGAGTTCATTTTTTGTCAAGTAACTTTACTAGATGGGAAGATATTATTATTAAATGTTTGATATTTTGTGACGTATTGCGCGAAAAGGGATTTGATGTATTATTATTGTGTAGTGTGGTCTTGTGAGTAATTGCAGTTCAAGATGTAGGTTAGTTGTTTTATAAAGATATTTTATTGTAACAATATATAGTTTGTGAAGTGAACATTCGACACACACGGCTTATATGTATAATTTCACTGAAATTAATAACCCCCTTTAACCACATGGCCCGAGCATATAAAAATTACAACTACCCGTCATTACATTGTTCCATTGTTTCATTCATCGACCGCCTTCGACGTTCATGCTGAACAGTCCCTCGCTACGGAACACTGCAACAAACTCAACACAGAACAAAAACACGCCTTTGAAACTGTTTTATACGCTGCATGCAGCCTTTCCCATCCGTGATAAATATGCTTCTTCTTAGATGGTCCTGCAGGAACAGGCAAAAAGTTCGTCTAAAAAACCCTAATTCATACCACCAGAGGTAGGGGAGAAATTCCTACAACCGTAGCATTGACAGGAATAGATGCAACATTGTTACTAGAGGGACGTACTGCACATTTCGGTTTTAAAATACCATTGAAGCTGACCACGACCTCCACTTGCAACATTGAACCTACGTCACTCCACGCTCAACATCTTCTCAAATACAAAGTGATAATATGGGACGAGGCCCAAATGACACATGCCTACGCATTCCAGGAAGTTGATAGTTTATTACGTTACCTCACGGGTGACACGCAGCCATTTGGGGGCAAAACAATTCTATTGTGTGGGGATTTCCGACAAATCCTCCCCATCAGTATGCGTGGCTTGCGAGCATTTTCTGTCGCCAGTTTCATTAACAAACATCCTTTGTGGCGTAACATGCATGTCCTCACACTGACAACAAGTAGGAGAGCCCTTCCTCACGAAATAGATTTCGCCAAATGTCTCCTTGATGTAGGAGACGGAAAAATGGAACATTTGTTAAATTACCTTCATATTGATTTCCTGTTAATTCTAATCCCGTTCAACAACTATATTGCGACATCGACTTCTCGACTGTCACTCCGGAACAAATCAGTACGCGAGCTATATTAAAGATTACCAACGAAGACTCCCTACGGGTTAATGAAAAAGTCTTGACACTTATCCCTACCAACGAAGTAACTTTCACCAGTGTTGACTCCATCGTCACAGACAATCCCGCAGATCAACTGTTATTCCCCGAAGAATTTCTTAATAGTCTTACTCCCACTGGCATGCCTCCACATAAACTCAAAATTAAAATTCGTTCAGTTGTCCTGCTTCTCAGAAACCTCATGCCAGCAAGAAGTCTCTGCAATGGCACTAGACTGACTGTCACCAACATTCACCGCAAGGTGCTAAAGTGTCGAACTATTGCAGCTGCTACCACACAAACTGTCCTACTTCCCCAGATTTCTCTCACACCATCAGATTCAAACTTACCTTGTACTTTTATACGGCGACAATTTCCTCTTAGATTAGCCTTGGCAATGATAATTAATAAGGCAAAGAGGCAAACTTTCAAAAAGATATGCCTCTATCTACCAAAATCGGTCTTCAGTCACGGAAAGTTGAGTGTAGCTCTCTCCAGAGCTCCATCTTTTGACGCAATTACAGTTTTATCTTCAAACCCACCCCATTTGGACAACTGTGTTTTTCACGAAGTCTTCACTCATCTACTATAAATAAAGACTCAAGCTTACATCTTAGGAATCACGATAACACAACTGATTAAATATAATCAAATTTTATTCTTACTACAAATCTATCTAATCTCTATCTATATATCTATCTATCTATCTATCTATCTATCTATCTATCTATCTATCTATCTATCTATCTATCTATCTATCTATCTATCTATCTATCTATCTATCTATATTTCTATCTATCTATCTATCTATCTATCTATCTATCTATCTATCTATCTATCTATCTATCTACCTATCTATCTACCTATCTACCTATCTACCTATCTACCTACCTAACTACCTACCTACCTACCTACCTACCTGCCTACCTGCCTACCTGCCTTCCTGCCTGCCTGCCTGCCTGCCTGCCTGCCTGCCTGCCTGCCTACCTACATACCTACCTACCTACCTACCTATCTACCTACCTACATACCTACCTACCTACCTACCTACCTACCTACCTACCTACCTACCTACCTACATTCTTTTTTTGTGTAGCGCTATTTATTTAAGATACTATTTTGTTGTGTAGCGCTATTTAATTAAGACACTATTTTGTTGTGTAGCACTATTGATTTAAGACACTATTCTTTTGTGTAGTGCTATTTATTTAAGACACATTTTGTTGTGTAGCGCTATTGATTTAAGACACTATTTTGTTGTTTAGCACGATTGATTTAAGACACTATTTTTTGTGCAGCGCTATTGATTTAAGACAATATTTTGTTGTGTAGCGCTGTTGATTTAAGAATCTATTTTGTTGTCTAGCGCTATTGATTTAAGACACTATTTTGTTTTGTAGAGCTATTGATTTAGGACACTATTTGGTGTGTTGCGCTTTTGATTTAAGACACTATTTTGTTGTGTAGCTCTATTGATTTAAGACATTATTTTGTTGTGCAGCGTTATAGATTTAAGACAATATTTTGTTGTGTAGCGCTATTGATTTAAGACACTATTTTTTGTGTAGTGCTATTGATTTAAGACACTATTTTTTGTGTAGTGCTATTGATTTAAGACATTATTTTGTTGTTTAGTGCTAATGATTTAAGACACTATTTTTGTGTAGCGCTATTGATTTAAGACACTTTTTTGTTGTGTAGCGCTATTGATTAAAGACACTATTTTGTTGTGTAGCTCTATTTTTTAAGACCCCATTTTTTTGTTTAGCGCTAGTGATTTAAGACATTCTTCTTTTGTGTAGCGCTGTTGATTTAAGACACTATTTTGTCGTGTAGCGCTATTTATTTAACATACTATTTTGTTGTGTAGCGCTATTTAATTAAGTAACTATTTTGTTGTGTAGCGCTATTGATTTAAGACGCTATTTTGTTGTTTAGCGCTATTCATTTAAGACTCTATTTTGTTGTGTAGCGCTATTGATTTAAGACACTATTCTTTTGTGTAGTGCTAATAATTTAAGACACTATTTGTTGTCTAGCGCTATTGATTTAAGACACTATTTCGTTGTTTAGCACTATTGATTTAAGACACTATTTTTTGTGCAGCGCTATTGATTTAAGACAATATGTTGTTGTGTAGCGCTATTGATTTAAGAAACAATTTTGTTGTGTAGCGCTATTGATTTAAGACACTATTTTGTTGTGCAGCGCTATTGATTATAGACAATATTTTGTTGTGTAGCGCTTTGTATTTATGACACTATTTTGTTGTGTAGCGCTATTGATTTAAAACACTTTTTTGTTGTGTAGTGTTGATTAAAGACACTATTTTGTTGTGTAGTGCTATTGATTTAAGACTTTATTTTGTTGTGTAGCGCTATTGATTTAAGACACTATTTTGTTGTGTAGCGCTATTGATTTAAGACACTTTTTTTGTGTAGCGCTATTGATTTAAGACACTATTTAGTTGTATAGCGCTATTGATTTAAGAAACTATTTTATTGTATAGCGCTATTGATTTAAGACACTATTTTTTGTATAGCGCTATTGATTTAAGACACTATTTTTTATGTAGTGCTATTGATTTAAAACACTATTTTGTTGTATAGTGCTATTGATTTAAGACACTATTTTATTGTATAGCGCTATTGATTTACGACACTATTTTTGTGTAGCGCTATTGATTTAAGACACTATTTTTTGTGTAGCGCTATTGATTTAAGACACTATTTTGTTGTGTAGCGTTATTGATTTAAGACACTATTTTTTGTGTAGCGCTATTGATATGAAACACTATTTTGTTGTGTAGCGCTATTGATTTAAGACACTATTTTGTTGTTTAGTGCTATCGATTTAAGACACTATTTTGGGTTTGGTCAGAGAATAACGCTTCTTTAATGTTTACTACACAATCATCTTTTGATATAGTACCAAGAGGATATTGATTTACTTTTTCATCACATACGATCGTGAATTAACCATTCAGATGCAACAGTAAGAAAACATAATGTATATGATATTTTATTGGGATAAAAAAATCAATTTTTGTCAGGATTGACAATGACATGGGTTCATATCCCACTTCAAATAGTAATCAAAATTCAGCTGCTGCTCCTGTTTCTGCTTATAAGTTGAGTATGACAATGAGAAACAATTTTATTTTTTTACTAAATCAATAGCACTACACAACAAAATAGTGTCTTAAATCAATAGCACTACACAACAAAATAGTGTCTTAAATCAATAGCACTACACAACAAAATAGTGTCTTAAATCAATAGCACTACACAACAAATAGTGTCTTAAATCAATAGCACTACACAACAAAATAGTGTCTTAAATCAATAGCACTACACAACAAAATAGTGTCTTAAATCAATAGCACTACACAACAAAATAGTGTCTTAAATCAATAGCGCTACACAACAAAATAGTGTCTTAAATCAATGTCTTAAATCAATAGCACTACACAACAAAATAGTGTCTTAAATCAATAGCGCTACACAACAAAATAGTGTCTTAAATCAATAGCACTACACAACAAAATAGTGTCTTAAATCAATAGCATTACACAACAAAATAGTGTCTTAAATCAATAGCGCTACACAACAAAATTGTGTCTTAAATCAATAGCACTACACAACAAAATAGTGTCTTAAATCAATAGCATTACACAACAAAATAGTGTCTTAAATCAATAGCGCTACACAACAAAATAGTGTCTTAAATCAATAGCACTACACAAAAAATAGTGTCTTAAATCAATAGCACTACACAACAAAATAGTGTCTTAAATCAATAGCGCTACACAACAAAATAGTGTCTTAAATCAATAGCGCTACACAACAAAATAGTGTCTTAAATCAATAGCACTACACAACAAAATAGTGTCTTAAATCAACAGCACTACACAACAAAATAGTGTCTTAAATCAAAAGCGCTACACAAAAAAATAGTGTCTTAAATCAATAGCGCTACACAACAAAATAGTGTCTTAAATCAATAGCGCTACACAACTAAATAGTGTCTTAAATCAATGGCGCTACACAACAAAATAGTGTCTTAAATCAATAGCACTACACAACAAAATAGTGTCTTAAATCAATAGCGCTACACAACAAAATAGTGTCTTAAATCAATAGCGCTACACAACAAAATAGTGTCTTAAATCAATAGCGCTACACAACAAAATAGTGTCTTAAATCAATAGCACTACACAACAAAATAGTGTCTTAAATCAATAGCACTACACAACAAAATAGTGTCTTAAATCAATAGCGCTACACAACAAAATTGTGTCTTAAATCAAAAGCGCTACACAACTAAATAGTGTCTTAAATCAATAGCGCTACACAAACAAAATAGTGTCTTAAATCAATAGCACTACACAACTAAATAGTGTCTTAAATCAATAGCGCTACACAACAAAATAGTGTCTTAAATCAATAGCGCTACACAACTAAAAAGTGACTTAAATCAATAGCGCTACACAACAAAATAGTGTCTTAAATCAATAGCACTACACAACAAAATAGTGTCTTAAATCAACAGCACTACACAACAAAATAGTGTCTTAAATCAATAGCACTACACAACAAAATAGTGTCTTAAATCAATAGCACTACACAACAAAATAGTGTCTTAAATCAATAGCACTACACAACAAAATAGTGTCTTAAATCAATAGCGCTACACAACAAAATAGTGTCTTAAATCAATAGCGCTACACAACAAAATAGTGTCTTAAATCAATAGCGCTACACAACTAAATAGTGTCTTAAATCAATGGCGCTACACAACAAAATAGTGTCTTAAATCAATAGCACTACACAACAAAATAGTGTCTTAAATCAATAGCACTACACAACAAAATAGTGTCTTAAATCAATAGCACTACACAACAAAATTGTGTCTTAAATCAATAGCACTACACAACAAAATAGTGTCTTAAATCAATAGCACTACACAACAAAATAGTGTCTTAAATCAATAGCGCTACACAACAAAATAGTGTCTTAAATCAATAGCACTTCACAAACAAAATAGTGTCTTAAATCAATAGCACTACACAACAAAATAGTGTCTTAAATCATTAGCACTACACAACAAAATAGTGTCTTAAATCAATAGCACTACACAAAAAAATAGTGTCTTAAATCAATAGCACTACACAACAAAATAGTGTCTTAAATCAATAGCGCTACACAACAAAATAGTGTCTTAAATCAATAGCACTACACAAACAAAATAGTGTCTTAAATCAATAGCACTACACAACAAAATAGTGTCTTAAATCAATAGCACTACACAACAAAATAGTGTCTTAAATCAATAGCACTACACAACAAAATAGTGTCTTAAATCAATAGCACTACACAACAAAATAGTGTCTTAAATCAATAGCACTACACAACAAAATAGTGTCTTAAATCAATAGCACTACACAACAAAATAGTGTCTTAAATCAATAGCACTACACAACAAAATAGTGTCTTAAATCAATAGCACTACACAACAAAATAGTGTCTTAAATCAATAGCACTACACAACAAAATAGTGTCTTAAATCAATAGCACTACACAACAAAATAGTGTCTTAAATCAATAGCACTACACAACAAAATAGTGTCTTAAATCAATAGCACTACACAACAAAATAGTGTCTTAAATCAATAGCACTACACAACAAAATAGTGTCTTAAATCAATAGCACTACACAACAAAATAGTGTCTTAAATCAATAGCACTACACAACAAAATAGTGTCTTAAATCAATAGCACTACACAACAAAATAGTGTCTTAAATCAATAGCACTACACAACAAAATAGTGTCTTAAATCAATAGCACTACACAACAAAATAGTGTCTTAAATCAATAGCACTACACAACAAAATAGTGTCTTAAATCAATAGCACTACACAACAAAATAGTGTCTTAAATCAATAGCACTACACAACAAAATAGTGTCTTAAATCAATAGCACTACACAACAAAATAGTGTCTTAAATCAATAGCACTACACAACAAAATAGTGTCTTAAATCAATAGCACTACACAACAAAATAGTGTCTTAAATCAATAGCACTACACAACAAAATAGTGTCTTAAATCAATAGCACTACACAACAAAATAGTGTCTTAAATCAATAGCACTACACAACAAAATAGTGTCTTAAATCAATAGCACTACACAACAAAATAGTGTCTTAAATCAATAGCACTACACAACAAAATAGTGTCTTAAATCAATAGCACTACACAACAAAATAGTGTCTTAAATCAATAGCACTACACAACAAAATAGTGTCTTAATCAATAGCACTGCACAACAAAATAGTGTCTTAAATCAATAGCACTAAACAACAAATAGTGTCTTAAATCAATAGCACTACACAACAAAATAGTGTCTTAAATCAATAGCACTACACAACAAAATAGTGTCTTAAACCAATAGCACTACACAACAAAATAGTGTCTTAAATCAATAGCGCTACACAACAAAATAGTGTCTTAAATCAATAGCACTACACAACAAAAGAGTGTCTTAAATCAATAGCATTACACAAACAAAATAGTGTCTTAAATCAATAGCGCTACACAACAAAATAGTGTCTTTAATCAATAGCGCTACACAACAAAATAGTGTCTTAAATCAATAGCGCTACACAACTAAATAGTGTCTTAAATCAATGGCGCTACACAACAAAATAGTGTCTTAAATCAATAGCACTACACAACAAAATAGTGTCTTAAATCAATAGCACTACACAACAAAATAGTGTCTTAAATCAATAGCACTAAACAACAAAATAGTGTCTTAA